>NW_020872456.1:207519-227500 GCF_003789085.1 Penaeus vannamei
TTATTAATAGCAACAATAAAATAACATCGGTAACGTCAAAAGAGAATATGGTAATGGTAACAATAAAGTGATAATAATGATAATAGTAGTAGCTGTAGCAATGTTAACAATCATAAAAATATTCATGTAATGATAATCTGAATCAGAACAGTATAATAATAAGGATAATAAAATAATAATAATATAATAATAATAATAATAACAGATATAACGATAATACCAGTAATGGTAGTAGTGGTAGAAAAACAACAATGCACAAACTAAATTCATTGAAGTAAGCAAGACAACAGTTTCGGAATCGTCCACCGAGACTGTTGTCTCACTTCAATGATTTTAGTTTGCACAAGTGCAGTGTGGGTTTTCCATTATAAGTATCAACACGATAGAGTGTTTTTTTTTTCCCTTCTCAATGGTAGAAGTAGTAGTGATGATGATAATGATAATAAAGATCATAATATTACTGATGATCATAATAATAGCATCATAAATATTGACATTAATGATAATTACTCCTAGCACATTAATTATCTGTTCTCCATTCCGAGTTTCCAAGGGAGCCTCAGGGAGAGAATGGGGAGGGAAGCGGAGGGGAGAGGAAGAGAGGAAGAGGGGGGGACAAGAGAAGGATTAACTAGGCGTTCCGACCCCCACCCCCCCCTCCTTCCATCTCCCAGTCTGTGTCAGCGTTAAGTGCAGAGTATATAATGGGACACTCAGGCGCAATTCTATGCAGTTCTTGCGGTGTTGTCCCAAAGTCAAGGTAGGAACGACCGTCATCGTGTGCGTTATTTAAAGTCTCAGGAAACTGGTAAATTTCCGTGTTCATACCATACATATACATATATATAATATATATATATATATATATATATATATATATATATATATATGTATGGATATATATGTATGTACATACGTAAATACTCGTATATATAGACGCACAAACATATGTATATATACATATATATATATATATATATATTATATATTATATATATATTATATATATATATATATATGTGTGTGTGTGTGTGTGTGTGTGTGTGTGTGTGTGTGTGTGTGTGTGTGTGTGTGTGTATGTATATATATATTTAGGTATATATATGTATATATACATGTACATATACACATGTATATATATATATATATATATATATATATATATATATATATATATATATATATATCCGACTTCGAAACATCTGTAGGCTGTTGCGGATGTCCTTCGTGTCTTCAGAAATTGACCCTAATTCTTTGTCCAAACGTGATTTGGGATCATTCGGCGATTTACCTTCCGCCATATAGTTTCAAATAAATGAAATTATACTTTCGCTCATGAAGAATCCATGGAAGATTTGCATGTGTCAGTTAGTTGCATATACTTATTCTACATCCATTTATTCCCTTCGCAAAAGTGTCACTTGTGTCAATCTCTGTCCTTTTGCCAAGAAATGTCAGTTCAGGTCAGTTTGTGACAACATCAGTTCGTCTCAGTTGTCAAGTTAAACAACAACTATATACTGATACTTGGATTTATAGAATAGCATTGAAAATCTAAACAAACTTTCAGTGGTTATACCAACTTGAATAGTCGCTGCCGTTAATACCTTATAACTATTATACAATTCTTATCGATATTATCAATATGCTGACACTGATAATAAAGGTATAACTAGTGTGCGTGGGGCTTAATGTAAATCATTAGCAATATTATCACTATGGTGACAATGATTATAATAATGATGTATTCTGTTTTGATACAAATGCACCCACAGGTGCTGATGCTTAAAAATGAGACTCAACAAAAACTATCTTTCTCCTTCGGCAGATGAACGCACGAAAACTCCCTTTGGTGATCCTGCTGGTGTCTTGGGCCGTTGTGTCCTGCGAAGCCTATTCTTCCGTTGATGGCTTAGTGGGTGGCTTGGCTATTCTGAAGGGCGCGGCGCTGGTAGATTACGCGGTAGGGCGTCACCGGCGATACAACGTACGGCAATATCACGGCCGTTCTCGCTATCACGGAGGTTATAGCGGGAGAAGACACTATCGCTACGGCCGCTCCGTCGATCCCGACACCGAACAAGACGCCGATGAAGGCAAGAACATGCTCCTGTCCACCGTGGGGCAACTCGACCCCGACGGCTGCATCCTCAAGATGCTCTGCAACCTCCAGACGAGGAGTCACTCCAGCCTCACGCCAGAGGAGGACCTCCTCGTCGACATGTTCTCCAACAACACTGAGACCATGTCCTCCTACAACGCCGCCTTCGTCTACGCCACGGACGTCGGCACAAAGACCCGCGACCCGTCCGTCTGCAATAAGCTGTTCCGCAAATGTTCCCTGAGCGAACAGCAGCTGAGCGGCCTCCTTCAGAGGGTGTGGGGTTGCGCCTCTGACCTCTTCCGAGAAGACGTTGAACGCGAGGAGGACTTCAGTGCCACGCCGCCCATGGAACAACCCGTGGGCGAAGAACGGCCTGTCGATGAGGAGCCTCGACAGGATCAACAAATCTTTGACGAAGATGATGAGTTGCCCCGAAATGACAAAATGTCCATGGAAGAACTGGTGTCCCTAATTATGGAATAAACAATATGTTATTAACTAAGATCGATAGCTATTCATAAGGACAATATCTTCAAATAAATGAATTACCGAAGCAATTGCTATTCTTGGTATCCTGTCATTTCATAATGTATATATTCGCATAATGAACTACTCGTAGCAAAACTCATGTTTATATGTGTGTAGCTATGGCCGCGAATGAGTATGTGGGAGAGAGAAAAAAATTAAAAGTAGAAGGTAAAGAGAAAGAGTGTATATGTAAAATGGTGTTTGTCCACGTGTCTTTACGTGTAGATTGGTAGGCTTGTAAGTGTATTCAGTGTTTGTGTGTTTTTTTCTTATATATATATATATATATATATATATATATATATATATATATATATATATATATATATATATATATATAAGCATTATTATTCACGCAAACAGCTTTACAATACCGTAATGGTAAAGGCAATTACACAATTGCAAATTCAACTAGCAGCAGGAACAAGCACTTACCTGTTTGTGCTGCGATTGCGAAGGCATTTGGCTTCCCCCTAACGAACGTTTATTCCATTCGTTTATGTAATATATACATATACACAAATGGATACATATACAATATATATGTACATAATATACAATGGTATTAATAAAATGATCATAGCAGATTGGCAATAATAATGATAATTATGATAACGGTAACAATGATAAGAATAATGATAATAAAGACATGGTAATAATGATAATAATAATGAAAGCAATAATATTAACAATAATAACAATGATATTCATAAGTATATCAATGGTAATCATAATTTTCATGATCATGAAAATGATAATAATACTGATAATGAAATGATGATAATATGATGATAAAAGATGATCATAACGATAAAAAGTATCATAATAAAAATGATGACAACAAAAATTATTATGATGATGCCATTGATAAGGGTAATAATGAAAATGAATATGATAATGATGACAGTTAATATTTTTATCATTATTATTTTGATCATTATAATATTAATACTCGTAATTATAAGTTGATAACGATAACAATAAATTATATGTACATAGTTATGATAACAATATTGATAATGGTAATGATAATATAAACAATGTTATTAGAAATGATAATAACCATACTGATTAGTGATAATAATAATAATGATAATGATATTAATGATAATGATAATAGCAATGATGATAATAGTGATTATAATGAACAATTATAATAACGATGATAATAACCACGATAATAGTAATAATGATATCAATAATAGTGATAATGATAATATTGATATTCAAGATAATGATAATAAAATAAAGGTAATAATAATGCCAACAGATAATGATAATAATGAATTTCATTATCACTTTCATTGTAACGAAAATGAAAATGACAATAATAAAAGAAGTAACAACAACAACGATAAGAGTAAAAATAATGACGATGATGATGATAGCAATGGTACCAATAAGAACAATAATAGTAATAATGATAAAAAAGACTACCTTTTCGTATAAACTCATTTAGTTATCATTTTTTTCAAACCACAAAAAGAAACAATTGGTTTTCCTTCTCCCTCTGACGCCCTCCTCCCCACCCACCCTATCCCCTACCCCACCCCAACTCCTGCATTCCTTACTTGTTCTCCATAGCGAGTTTACAAGGGTGCCGCAGGGAGTGGGGATGGGAGGGAGGGGGAGATTGGGGAGGGGAAGTGGAGGGAGAAGACTGAGGGGGGAGGAGGGGGGGGAGGATATGAGAAGGATTAACTAGAAGGTCCGACCCAACCCCCTCCCCCTCCTTCCATCTCCCAGTCTGTGTCAGCGTTAAGTGCAGAGTATATAATGGGACACCGAGGCGCAATTCGAAGCAGTTCTTGTGGTCCCGAAGTCAAGGTAGGAACGAACATAGCCACCTTGTGCGTTTTCGTGCTCACTGACACACCCATATATATATGTGTGTGTGTGTGTGTGTGTGTAATAATTATATATTATATATATATATATATATAATATATATATATATATATATATATATATATATATATATATATATATATATATATATATATATATATATATATATATATATTATATATTATATATATATATATATATATATATATATATATATATATATATATATATATATATATATATATATATATATATATATATATATATATATATATATATATATATATATGTATATTACATACATATATATACATATATATATACATATATATATATATGACTTAGAATCATTTGCAGGCTGTCGTGTGTAACCCCTGATGTCTAGGAATCGGCCGCTAATTCTTCCGCCACAAACGCAATTTGACGATTTTTTGTGGACAATCTTTCGTCACATTTGGTTATTATTTGAGGCAAATGGAACTATACACTCATGAAGTAGCCTTAGAAACTGTGTGTGTTAGTGGGATGCAGTTTAAACACAAGCTGCATTCAGTTATGACATAAAAGAGACCACTTCGCAAACTTGTTCCGGCCCGTGTCACTTGTGTCAGTTGGTGTCAAGACGTGTCAGTTATGTCGTTTGTCAACTTGTGTCAGATGTGTCAGGCTACGCTGCCGTTGTAGAAGCTCGTGATAACTCGTTAAATGGGTTTAAAAAACTATGTTGAAAATTTAAATAAATTTTCAGTTTTTGTACCAATTTATCCGCACATTCACTACTGCCAATAATGAATTCCTCCCATACAGTCATTATCAAAATGTTTACAGAAAAAAAAGATAACCAATAAACGTGAATCTGACTGTGAATGTCATGCCAGAAAAGGTAATAATGTTAATGAATAATATCTTCAGTACTGTAACAAGATGTCGTTTCGCCATTACAGTCAAAATAATCATTACCATTTTCATTATGCTATCATTATCATGATGACAATTAATAGACATCATTATCTACTAGCAACAATATCATTGTTATATTATTATCACCATTATTACCTTTCCTACATTATCATGATCTTAATAACCATAGTTTCCATGTTCATCATTATCACCATCATCGCAAACATCATACATTTAGTCTTTCGTACATTTACACGTACAAATGAGACGCAACAAACACCATCATTCTCCTCCGGCAGATGCACGCACGAAACCTCCCTCTGGTGATCCTGCTGGTGTCTTGGGCCGTTATGTCCTGCGAAGCCTCTCTGTCCGTTGGTGGCGTAGTGGGTGGCTTGGCTGTTCTTAAGGGCGCGGCGCTGGTCGGTTACGCGGTGGAGCGTCACCGGCGATACAACAGGCAGCTCTATCATGGCCGTTCTCGCTATCACAGAGGTTATAACGGGAGAAGACACTATCGCTACGGCCGTTCCGTCGATCCCGACACCGAACAAGACGCCGATGAAGGCAAGAACATGCTCCTGTCAATCGTGGGCAACTCGACCCCGACGGCTGCATCCTCAAGATGCTTTGCAACCTCCAGACGAGGAGTCCTCCAGCCTCAGCCCAGAGGAGGACCTCATCGTCGACATGTTCTCCAACAACACTGAGACCATGTCCTCCTACAACGCCGCCTTCGTCTACGCCGCAGACGTCGGCACAAAGACCCGCGACCCGTCCGTCTGTAATAAGCTGTTCCCCAAATGTTCCCTCAGCGAACAGCAGCTGAGCGGCCTCCTTCGGAGAGTGTGGGGCTGCGCCTCTAACCTCTTCCGAGAAGACGTTGAACGCGAGGAGGACTTCAGTGCCACGCCGCCCATGGAACAACCCATGGGCGAGGAAAGGCCTGTCGATGAGGAGCCCCGAGAGGAACAACAAACCTCGGACGAAGAGCAGCCCATAGTCGACTATGTCGATGACGAAGAAGTGGACACAAATGTTCTGTCCCTGCAAGATGATGAGTTGCCCAGAAATGAAATGTTCATGGAAAAACTGGTAGCCCTAGATGACGAAATGTTCCTTGACAATGGAATGCCACGCCTTGAGCTGCCCCAAAATGCTGAAATGATCCTTGGTAATGGAATGCCGTAGTTGAGCTACCTCAAAGTGCTGAATGATCCTTATAATGGAATGCTCCTAAATGAGCTGCCCCAAAACACTGAAATGATCCTTGGTAATGGAATGCCCCTAGTTGAGCTGCCCCAAAGTGCTGAAATAATCCTTAGTAATGGAGTGCCCCTACTTGAGCTGCCCCAAACTGCTGAAATGATCCTTGGTAATGGAATGCCCTTACTGGAGCTGCCCCTAAATGCTGAAATGATCTTTGGTAATGGATTGCCCCTAGTTGACTTGGCCCAAACTGCTGAAATGATGCTTGGTAATGCCCTAAATGAGCTGCCCCTAAATGCTGAAATGATCTTTGGTAATGGATAATGCTGAAATGATGCTTGGTAATGGAAAAATGAGCTGCCCTAAATGCTGAAATGAATGGTGAGCTAAAAAGACGAAATGTCCATGGAAGAACAAGTACCGGTGGAATAATCATGAATATTGTCTAAGATCGGTAGTTATGATTTAGACCAATATATTTATAAAATGAATTGCCAAAATCAGTTGTTATTCTTGTTATCCTTTCAATATATATATATATATATATATATATATATATATATATATATATATATATATATATCAAAATCCTCATCGCGGAACCATACATATGATTACGTTGGTGAGTGGCGGAGCTGACAATAGGGCATGTGAGAGAGAGGGAGAGAGGGGATATATTTCTGTATGTACAGTATGTGTAAAAGGGTAGTGTTTGTGTCTTAGCATACAGGTTGTTAAGTTTGTGAGCGTATTCAGTGATTCTTTTTAAATGCAAGCATCATCATCTCCGCTATATATGTATGTATAGATACATACATACATACATGTATATATACACATATTTATGTGTGTGAGTATACACACACATATATATATATGGAGAAGAGACTGAGAGAGAGAAAGGAAGAGATTAAGAGAGCTAGTGCATGTAAATTTGTGAGTGCGTGTATAAGGGAGTTTGCGCTTGTCTTTGCATGCAGTTGTAAACGCAAACGCAATAACGTGTAATAACAACAACAATAATGAGTATAAAAGAAATTATAGCAATACTAATGATAATGATAATGATAAAATTGCATAAGAACAGCAATAATAATAAGGATAATTACAATAAGGCAACAAGAATGAAAGTTCCTGTTTTGCGTCCGAGCCAAAATAAAAACTGATGAGGATATTTCTCATTATTCACCATTTATTTCTACATGCATTTAAAAAAGAAAACAACTGTTTTACAAAGTCATCAAATCAAGTTGGTTCTTGTGGGTAATCATGACACTTCATTCACATATACTAATAAAAGTATTCTCTGTAAATACCGTGACAAGTGACCAATGCCAATGTCCTCAAGTCATATTCTTTGGGAGGAAAGGAAAATTATTTCTCTCTCTCTCTCTCTCTCTCTCTCTCTCTCTTCTCTCTCTCTCTCTCTCTCTCTCTCTCTCTCTCTCTCTCTCTCTCTCTCTCTCTCTCTCTCTCTCAGGCGGACAGGACTGAATGATAATAAAAATAATCTAATAAAAATACTCTATAATTATGATGATAATAATGATTATAATGGTATTATGGAAAAAGCATCATTAATACATCAATAATGATAAGATCATAATGCCCTATGATATTGGTAATGATGATAATTATAATAATGATAATATTATTGATAATAATGATAATGATAAGAATAGTAGTGATTATGGTGATAATGATATGAATAATGTTCATTGTAATTATGACCATAATGATAAGAAATATGATAATGATGACAGTAATGATAATAATTATCATGAAAACGCTAAAAATTATAATCTATAATATGATAATTATAATGATAATAAAAATAACTAAAAGAATCATAATATTAGTAGTAGTAGTGATATTAATGATAATAGTAAGAGGAAGAACAATAACTATAATAATAACAATAACTATGACAATATAAATAAAGGAAATGATAATAATGATAATAATAATAATAACAATAATCATCATAATAATAGTGATGCTAATAATAGAAATAGTAATAATAATTATAATAATAATAATAAGGATAATGAGAATAATAATAGAAATGGTAATTATGATAATGACAGTAATGATAATAACAATGGTGTTAATAAAAAAAATAATATGATAATAATAATAATGTTATTATCATTATTATTATTACTATCGTTTTTATGATAATAATAGCATTGATAATAATGACAGTGATGATAATGATGATAACAGTAATAATAATCATAGTTATAACTAGAAGCACTCGGAGAACGTAGACTTCCGTCAAGACAACAGGGTCTCTGATGCAATAAGAATATTTACACTAAAAGAATAACATTAAAATCACCTTTCTCAAGTACACAGGTGACGTCCGTAAACATAACCTTCTTGGCGGAGGTAATAAATGTAATGATAGTAACAATAGTTATAATGATGAGGATAATGATCTTAATACACTCAACAAAAATAGTTACAATGATAATAGTGATAAAAATAATGATAATGATAGTAATGAGAATGATCATAACCATGATGATAATAATTAAAAAATGATAACAGCAATGATATGATGGTAATAATAATGATGACAACGATGATGCAAGTAATAATAAAAATAACACTAAAATGATAATAGTGATAATAATGGTAATGATAATAATGATAATAATAATAATGATGGTGATAATGATAAAGTTAATAGCTAAAATTTAAAAAAAACACTAGTAATGATGATAATGATAATATGCATGATAATAATAGTGAGAATGATAATAGTGACAACAATAAAGATGATAGTAATAACAATGATAATGATAATATAATGATTATCATGATTACTATTATAATCGATAATGATTTTAACAAAAGCAAACATATAAATGTGTACATATATATATATATATATATATTATATATATAATATATAATATATATATATATATATATGTATGTATAATGATATAATCAGATTATGATGATAAAGATAATATTAATGATATTATAATGATAATGATAACAATTTAAATAATAATAATATGATATCAATAATAATGATATTATAATAATATACTGATGATAAGAGGATAATAGCAATAATGATTATAGTAATGATGATGATGATTGTAGCAATGGCAATAAATAATGATAATTATGACAATAATGATAATAATAATAATAATATAATAATATATAATAAATAAAATAAATAATAATAATAATAATAATAATAATAATATAATAATCATAAAGTAATATTAATAATTAATAATAATATATAATAATATAATAATAATAATACAAATAAGAATAATAATCTTTAAAAATAACGATGAAAATGACCAAATATGATAATAACAATAAGTGTCAATGATAATAATAATGATGCTAACAATAATGTTTGTGAAAATAATAATGATAGTAATGATAACGATTATAATGATAATAATATTAATATTAGTAGTAATAAGAATAGTAATAATGGAAACGATGATATTTATAACATTAAAGGCAATGATTATAATAACAGATTATATAATATTTATTACTTTAAGTGCATTGATAATGAAAATAACAAAAATATCGAATATAGCAATAATGACAATAATATTGAAGCAATAGTAATAAATAATAAAAAAAAAAAATAATAATGGCAATGAAGATAATAGCACTGATAACATTCCCTTATACAAATTATTACAAATAGACCTATTTTTAGAACACCTTTTCGTAAACTCATTCCAGTACCATAATTTACTCAACCGCAAAAGCAAATAATTAGTTTTCCCCTTTCCCTCTCGCCCCTCCCCCCCCTCCCCTCCCCCACCAACTGCATTCCTTGCTTGTTCTCCAGTGTAAGTTTGCAAAGGAGCCGGGGGAGGGGGTAGAGATGGGGAGGGATAGAGGAAGGAGGAAGGAGTAAGAGAAGGATTAATTAGGAGTTTCCGAGAACCCCCCCCCCCCCCCCCACCACGCTTCCATTTCCCTCCCTGTGTAAGCGTCGAGCACAGAGTATATAATGGGACACTGAGGCTCGATTCTAAGCAGTTCTTGCGGTGTAGTCCGGAGGCAAAGTAAGACCAATTGTAGCCATCTTGTGCGATTTTTAACGCTTCAGGGAGGAGGGACTTTCGAGCACACACACACTGCACATGCACACGCACACACACACACACACGACATATATTATATATATATATATATATATATATATATATATTATATATATATATAATATAATCAACTTTGAACCATTTGCAAGTTGACGTAGATGTCCCTTCGTGCCTTTAGGAATCGACCGCTAAGTCTTCGTCCTCAAACGCGATTTGGACGATTTTGTGGACATTTACCTTTCGCCACATTTGGTCATAATGTTAGGCAGATAAAATTATACTTGCACTCATGGAGAAGCCATGGAAACTGTGTATATATGCATTAGTAGGATGCATTTACAGTTGTGTCATTTGGTGTCACTTTTGTCAAGACACGTCAGTCATGCGTCGTTTACGTTAACATGTGTCAGTTGTGTCAAGTAATCTATGAAGAAATTTCAACGGAATTTGCATTCTTCGTGTGGCGCACAAACGCTACGGTAGAGTAGGTGACGTGTATATCGTTTACAAATACAGATGAGAAATATTTTTCATTGTGGAGTCTGCCATATGGACTTTTAAATTAATGGAATGCTAGTGGCACTTCTTGACTTGTATTTAATCACGTATTCAGCCAAGCAAAGGACGTTAAATGTAGAGAACCATGTGACCATGATTCTTGGCTCGTAAGCTCAGCTCCTTGACCATTCCTGTTCCGTTCAAGCGTAGTATTTGTCGCGCACAAACTTACTCCTGATTTCATAACGGATTCCAAGGTAGCTCGTGTTAATGGACTTTAAGTATTGTGTTTTAAGGTAAAACAAACATTCAGTTCTTAAATCAGTTTATTTCCACGTTCGCTACTGCTGATCATTTTTATCCTAGTCATTATCAATATTATTCAATGTGCCTTTATAATATCATTATTACCTTTATAATATAATAATAATAAGGACTGTTACCATTATAACTCTTGATTTCCATCTTTATCATTATCATTACCACCATCATCGCAAACAAATCGTATTTCTTACATTCACACACGTGCAAATCCACACCAATGAACTTGCACATGTACAAATGCACCCACAGGCGTTAATGCTTAAAAATGAGACGTAACAAACACTATCACTCTCCTTCGACAGATGAACGCACGAAACCTCCCCCTGGTGATCCTGCTGGTGTCTTGGGCCGTCATGTCCTGCGAAGCCTCTCTGTCCGTTGGTGGCTTAGTGGGGGCATGTCGATTCTGAAGGGCGCGGCGCTGGTCGATTACGCGGTAGGGCGTCACCGCGGTACAACAGACGGCACTATCACGGCCGTTCTCGATATCTCGGAGGTTATAGCGGGAGAAGACACTATCGCTACGGCCGTTCCGTCGACCCCGACACCGAACAAGACGCCGATGAAGGCAAGAACATGCTCCTGTCCACCGTGGGGCAACTCGACCCCGACGGCTGCATCCTCAAGATGCTCTGCAACCTCCAGACGAGGAGTCCCTCCAGCCTCACGCCAGAGGAGGACCTCATCGTCGACATGTTCTCCAACAACACTGAGACCATGTCCTCCTACAACGCCGCCTTCGTCTACGCCACGGACGTCGGCACAAAGACTCGCGACCCGTCCGTCTGCAATAAGCTGTTCCCCAAATGTTCCTCAGCGAACAGCAGCTGAGCGGCCTCCTTCGGAGAGTGTGGGGTTGCGCCTCTGACCTCTTCCGAGAAGACGTTGAACGCGAGGAGGACTTCAGTGCCACGCCGCCCATGGAACAACCCATGGGCGAAGAACGGCCTGTCGATGAGGAGCCTCGACAGGAACAACAAATCTTTGACGAAGATGATGAGTTGCCCCGAAATGACAAAATGTCCATGGAAGAACTGGTGTCCCTAATTATGGAATAAACAATATGTTATTAACTAAGATCGATAGCTATTCATAAGGACAATATCTTCAAATAAATGAATTACCGAAGCAGTTGTTATTCTTGGTATCCTGTAATTTTTAAATGTATATATTCGCATAATGAAGTACTTGTAACAAAACCCATGTATATATGTTTAGCTATGGCCGCGAATGAGTATGTGGGAGAGAGAAAAAATGAAACGTAGAAGGTAAAGGAAGAGAGAGAAAGAGTGTATATGTAAGAGGGTGTTTGTCCACGTGTCTTTGCATGTAGGTTGGTATGTTTGTAGGTGTATTCAGTGTTTATATATGTGTGTGTGTGTGTGTGTGCAGGCATTATTATTCGCGCCAACAGCTTTCCCATACCGTGATGATAAAGTCAATTACGCACAATAGCGATTTTAACTGGCAGAAGGAATAAGCACTTACCTGTTTGTGCTGCGATTGGGAAGGCTTTTGGCTTCCCCCTAACGAACGTTTATTCCATTCGTTTATGTAATATATACATATATACATATGGATATATATGCAAATATATATGCACGTATATGATAGATAATGAAGGAATAAACGAGATGAAAATGATAAAAATTATAATAATAAAATGATCATAGCAGACTGGCAATAATAATGCTTTTTATAATAATGGTAGAAATAATGAGGATAATGATAAAACATTAATAATGATCATGAAAATAACAATACTAATAATGAAATGATATGATAATGTTAGTAAAAGATAATCATAACGATAAGAATTATCATAACAAAAATGATGACAACGAAAAAGGATTATGATGAATCATGTCATTGATACCTGTAATAATGAAAATGAATATAATTATGATAATGATAGATATTATTATCATTATTATTTTGATTCTTCCAACATTTAGTACTCATAATAATAATAGGATAACGATGATAATAACAAAATTATAAATATGATGATAATGGTAATGATAATAACAATGTTGATGGAAATAACAATAACCATACTGATAGTGATCATAATAATAATGATGATAATGATAATGATTTTAATGATAACAATGATGATAATAATGATTATAATGAACAATAATAATAATAACGATGATGATACCCACGATGATACTGATAATGATAATAATATTGATAACAATAATAATGATAACAATAATGATGGTAATAATAATGATGATAAGAAGAATATGATAATAAGAACAAAAATAACTATAATGAAAATAAATATGATAATAATAATAATGATAATGTAAGAGTTGATAATGATAACAATAAAAAGATGAAAATGATGAATAGAACGCTGCTAATACTGATACTAATGCTATTATTCATAACGATAATAATGAAATTGTTAATAAAAATGGTAATAATGATAATGATATCAATAGTAATAACAATAATGATAATAATGATGATATTGTAATGATGATAATCATACTAATAGTAATAATAATACAAACTGAAAAATACAATAGCAATAAGGATAATGATAATAATAGTAATAGTGATAGTAGTAATGATATTAATGATGACAATAAAGATAATAACAAAAGCAATGATAAGGAATATAATATTAGTGATAATGATAATATCAACGATAATGATAAAGGTAAAATAAATAAAAATTATCAATAGCAACAATGAAAATAAGATCGGTAACGCTAAAAGAGAATATGGTAATAGTAACAAGACAGTGATAATAATGATAATAGTAGCTTTAGTAATGTTAACAATCATGAAAAATGTTCATGGTAATGATAATCTTAATCAAAACAGTAATAATAATAATAAAAATAATAGATATAACGATAATATCAGTGATGGTAGTAGTGGTAGAAAAAACAACAATGCACATGCCAGATTTACTGATTAGTCAACAGTTCGGAATCGTCCTTCGACCTGTTGTCTCACTCGCTTCAATAAATTCCGTTTGTGCAGTGTGGGTTTTCTACCAGAAGTATCAACAAGACAGAGTTTTTTTCCATTCATAATGGTAGTAGTAGTAGTAATGATGGTAGTGATAATAACGATAATATAACTGATAAACATAATAACAGCATCGGTAATAATGACATTAATGATAATTACTCCTAGCATATTAATTATCCGTTCATTGCGAGTTTCCAAGGGAGCTTCAGGGAGAGAGAATGGGAGGGGAAGCAGAGGGAAGAGGAAGAGAGGAAGAAGGGGGGACAAGAGAAGGATTAACTAGGCGTTCCGACCCCCACCCTCCCCTCCTTCCATCTCCCTGTCTGTGTCAGCGTCGAGCGCAGAGTATATAATGGGACACTCAGGCAATTCTAAGCAGTTCTTGCGGTGTTGTCCCAAAGTCAAGGTAGGAACGACCGTCATCGTGCGTTATTTAAAGTCTCAGGAAACTTATTAATTACCGTGTTCACACACACACACACACACACACACACACACACACACACACACACACACACACACACACACACACATATATATATATTATATATATTATATATATATATATATATATATATATATGTCTATATATGCATATATATACGTAAGTGTATATATAGACACACAAACGTGTATATATATGTATATATATATATATATATATATATATATATATATATATTATATATATATATGGATACATACATGTATGTATATATATATCCCTTCGTGTCTTCAGAAATTGACCCCTAATTCTTTGTCCAAACGTGATTTGGACGATCATTCGGCGATTTACCTTCCGCCATATAGTTTCAAATAAATGAAATTATACTTTCACTCATGAAGAATCCATGGAAGATTTGCAAGTGTCAGTTAGTTGCATATACTTATAATCCAATCTACATCCAATTATTCACTTCGAAAAAGTGTCACTTGTGTCAATCTGTGTCATTTTGCCAAGAAATCTCAGTTCAGGTCAGTTGTGGCAACATCAGCTCGTCTCAGTTGTCAAGTTAAACGACAGCTTATATATTGATACATGGATTTATTAAATAGTATATATATATACAAACTTCCAGTGGTTATACCAACTTAATTGCATAGTCGCTGCCGTTAATGCCTTATAACTATTATACAATTCTTATCGATATTATCATCAATATGCTTACACATATAATAAAGATATAACTAGTGTGCGTGAGGTTTAATGTAAATCATTAGCAATATTATCACTATGGTGACAATTATTATATATGATTATAATGTATTCTATTTTGATACTTTTACAATTTGCACACATACAAATGCACCCACAGGTGCTGATGCTTAAAAATGAGACGCAATAAACACCATTCTCCTTCGGCAGATGCACTCACGAAACCTCCCTTTGGCGATCCTGCTGGTGTCTTGGGCCGTTATGTCCTGCGAAGCCTCTCTGTCCGTTGGTGGCGTAGTGGGTGGCTTGGCGATTCTGAAGGGCGCGGCGCTGGTAGATTACGCGTAGGGCGTCATCAGCGGTACAACAGACGGCACTATCACGGCCGTTCTCGATATCTCGGAGGTTATAGCGGGAGAAGACACTATCGCTACGGCCGTTCCGTCGACCCCGACACCGAACAAGACGCCGATGAAGGCAAGAACATGCTCCTGTCCACCGTGGGGCAACTCGACCCCGACGGCTGCATCCTCAAGATGCTCTGCAACCTCCAGACGAGGAGTCCCTCCAGCCTCACGCCAGAGGAGGACCTCATCGTCGACATGTTCTCCAACAACACTGAGACCATGTCCACTTACAACGCCGCCTTCGTCTACGCCACGGACGTCGGCACAAAGACCCGCGACCCGTCCGTCTGCAATAAGCTGTTCCCCAAATGTTCCCTCAGCGAACAGCAGCTGAGCGGCCTCCTTCGGAGAGTGTGGGGTTGCGCCTCTGACCTCTTCCGAGAAGACGTTGAACGCGAGGAGGACTTCAGTGCCACGCCGCCCATGGAACAACCATGGGCGAAGAACGGCCTGTCGATGAGGAGCCTCGACAGGAACAACAAATCTTTGACGAAGATGATGAGTTGCCCGAAATGACAAAATGTCCATGGAAGAACTGGTTTCCCTAATTATGGAATAAACAATATGTTATTAACTAAGATCGATAGCTATTCATAAGGACAATATCTTCAAATAAATGAATTACCGAAGCAGTTGTTATTCTTGGTATCCTGTAATTTTTAAATGTATATATTCGCATAATGAAGTACTTGTAACAAAACCCATGTATATATGTGTAGCTATGGCCGCGAATGAGTATGTGGGAGAGAGAAAAAATGAAACTTAGAAGGTAAAAGGAAGAGAGAGAAAGAGTGTATATGTAAGAGGGTGTTTGTCCACGTGTCTTTGCATGTAGGTTGGTATGTTTGTAGGTGTATTCAGTGTTTATATATATGTGTGTGTGTTGTGTGAGGCATTATTATTCGCGCCAACAGCTTTCCATACCGTGATGAGAAAGTCAATTACGCACAATAGCGATTTTAACTGGCAGAAGGAATAAGCACTTACCTGTTTGTGCTGCGATTGGGAAGGCTTTTGGCTTCCCCCTAACGAACGTTTATTCCATTCGTTTATGTAATATATACATATATACATATGGATATATATGCAAATATATATGCACGTATATGCATAATGATGGAATAAACAATATGAAAATGATAAAAAATTATAGTGATAAAATTTCATAACAGATTGGCAATAATAATGGTATTTATGATAATGGTAACAATAATATGGATAATGGTAAGAAAGACCTGTTAATAATGATAATGATAATAAAAACAATATTAACAATAATAACAATGTAATCATAATTATATGAATGGCAATCCTAATGATCATGATCATGAAAATAACAATACTAATAATGAAATGATATGATAATGTTAAAGATAATCATAACGATAAAAATTATCATAAAAAATGATAAAAAAATTATGATCATGTCATTGACACCAGTAATAATGAAAATGAATATAATAATGATAATGATAGATATTATTATAATTATTATTTTGATCCTTACAATATCTAGTACTCAAATTAATAATAGGATAACGATAATAATAAAAACAATTATAAACATGATGATAACAATGATGGTAATGATAATGATAACAATGTTAATGGAAATAATAATAACCATACTGATAGTGATGATAATGACGATAATGATAATGATGATAATGATTTGAATGATAATGATGATAATAATAATGATTATAATGAACAATAATAATAACGATGATGATAACCACGGTGATAGTGATAATGATACTAATGATATTAATAACAATAATAATAATAATAACAATAATGATATTAGTAATAAGAAGATTCATAATAGAAGTAATAATAATAATGATAATGAAAATAAATATGATAATGATGATAATGTAAGAGTTGATAATGATAACAATAAATAGATGAAAATGATGAATAGAACGCTGCTAATACTAATACTAATGCTACTATTCATAACAACGATAACAATGAAATTGTTAATAAAAATTGCAATAATGATAATGATATCAATAGTAATAACAATAATGATAATAATGATGATGTTACTTGTAATGATGATGATCATACTAATAGTGATAAAATACAATAACAATGATAATGATAATAATGGTAACAATGAGGATGATTATATTTTTGATGGCAATAAAAAAATAATAACAATAGAAATGATAAGGACAATAATATTAGTGATAATGATAATATCAACGATAATGATAAGGGTAAGAATAAGAATTATTAATAGCAACAATAAAAATAACATCGGTAACGTCAAAAGAGAATATGGTAATGGTAACAATAAAGTGATAATAATGATAATAGTAGTAGCTGTAGCAATGTTAACAATCATAAAAATATTCATGGTAATGATAATCTGAATCAGAACAGTAATAATAATAAGGATAATAATAATAATATAATAATAATAATAATAATAACAGATATAACGATAATACCAGTAATGGTAGTAGTGGTAGAAAAAACAACAATGCACAAACTAAATTCATTGAAGTAAGCAAGACAACAGTTTCGGAATCGTCCACCGAGACTGTTGTCTCACTTCAATGATTTTAGTTTGCACAAGTGCAGTGTGGGTTTTCCATTATAAGTATCAACACGATAGAGTGTTTTTTCCCTTCACAATGGTAGAAGTAGTAGTGATGATGATAATGATAATAAAGATAATAATATTACTGATGATCATAATAATAGCATCATAAATATTGACATTAATGATAATTACTCCTAGCACATTAATTATCTGTTCTCCATTCCGAGTTTCCAAGGGAGCCTCAGGGAGAGAATGGGAGGGGAAGCGGAGGGGAGAGGAAGAGAGGAAGGAGGGGGACAAGAGAAGGATTAACTAGGCGTTCCGACCCCCCCCCCCCCTCCTTCCATCTCCCTGTCTGTGTCAGCGTCGAGCGCAGAGTATATAATGGGACACTCAGGCGCAATTCTATGCAGTTCTTGCGGTGTTGTCCCAAAGTCAAGGTAGGAACGACCGTCATCGTGTGCGTTATTTAAAGTCTCAGGAAACTGGTAAATTTCCGTGTTCACATACATACATACATATATGTATATATATATATATATATATATATATATATATATATATATATATATATATATATATGTATGTATGTATGGATATATATGTATGTACATACGTAATACTCGTATATATAGACGCACAAACATATGTATATATACATATACATATATATATATATATATTATATATATATATATATATATATATATATATATATATATATATATATATATGTGGTGTGTGTGTGTGTGTGTGTGTGTGTGTGTGTGTGTGTGTGTGTGTGTGTGTGTATGTGTGTGTATGTATATATTTAGGTATATATATGTATATATACATGTACATATACACATGTATATATATATATATATATATATATATATATATATATATATATATAATATATATATATATCCGACTTCGAAACATCTGTAGGCTGTTGCGGATGTCCCTTCGTGTCTTCAGAAATTGATTCCTAATTCTTTGTCCAAACGTGATTTGGACGATCATTCGGCGATTTACCTTCCGCCATATAGTTTCAAATAATGAAATTATACTTTCGCTCATGAAGAATCCATGGAAGATTTGCATGTGTCAGTTAGTTGCATATACTTATAATCCAATCTACATCCATTTATTCCCTTCGCAAAAGTGTCACTTGTGTCAATCTCTGTCCTTTTGCCAAGAAATGTCAGTTCAGGTCAGTTGTGACAACATCAGTTCGTCTCAGTTGTTAAGTTAAACAACAACTATATACTGATACTTGGATTTATAGAATAGCATTGAAAATCTAAACAAACTTTCAGTGGTTATACCAACTTGAATAGTCGCTGCCGTTAATACCTTATAAACGATTAT
>NW_020872457.1:7500-15000 GCF_003789085.1 Penaeus vannamei
CATACAGAAAGAGACAGACAGAACAAAACAGACAGGAAACAACAAGAGGAGAGAGGTAGAGGAAGGAAGGATGAGGAAAGAGGGAAGGCGGGGGGGGGGAGGTTTGGTGAGGGCGCGACCTTTGACCCCAGGGAGGCCGGTAAGATTTTACAGTTTACAAGAATAACCCATTCTCGTATCCCATTGTCGGTGATGGTGGAGGAGGACGGTTTCGGTGAAGGGCAGAAGGAATGATTAAAAGGAGAGGGGGGGGGGGAAACGAGAGAAATAACGGCTAATTGAAATAAAAAGGATGAGGGAGCGAAAGAGAAAGAGAAGAGAGATGATAGATTAATTGGTAGATAGATAGACAGACAGAGGAGAGATGAGAGAGAGAGACGAGAGAGAGAGAGAGAGAGAGAGCAGAGAGAGAGAGAGAGAGAGAGAGGAGAGATGAGAGATGAGAGAGAGAGAGAAGAGAGAGCAGATAGAAAAAGAGAGAGAGAAAAAGGAAAGAAAAAAAAAGAGAGAGATAAGAAAGAACAAACCAGAAACAGACCAAAAAAAAAAAAAAAAAAAATAAGATCCAAAAAAAAGAGGAATTACAAACACAAACAAAGGAGGAAGTGTCTTCATCTCCGAATGCGCGTAATAATCTCATGATTACGGGAAAACAAAGGAAGGAGAGGCAAAGCAGCAACTGATTAAGAGGTGGGGTTGGTCGGGCAGAGGGACGGGTGAAAATGCCAAGGCGCCCGGGTACTTGTTAAAGGGGGGCGAGGGATGGAGAGGGGGAGGAAGGGGAGAAAAGGCGGGGATGGAAAGGGGGGGAGGGGAAAGGGGGATGGAAAGGGGGGGCAGAGGATGGAGAAGGGGAGGAAGGGGGAGGGAAAAAGGGGGAAGAAAAAGTGGGGATAGGAAGGCGGATGAATAAGGGAAGAAAGCAGAGGACGGTGAAATGCCAAGGCGCCCGGTACTTGTTAAAGGGGGGATGGAGAGAGAGAGGGGAAGAAGGGGAAGGGAAGGAGGAGGGAGAAAGGGGGGAAGGGGAAGGAAGGGAGGAAAAGCGGGGCGTGGGAAGGGGGGAGGAAAAGGGAGGAGAGGGAAAAATGGGGATGGGAAGGGGGGAGAAGGGGGAGAGGGAAGAAAAAGTGGGGATAGTGAAGGGGGGTGAAAAGGGGAGGAAAGAAGAGGGGACGGGTGAAATAAATGCCAAGTGCTCGTAACTGTTAAAAGGGGGGGGGGGCGAAGGAGATGGAGAGGGGGAGAGAGAGCGAGGGAAGAAGGGGAAGGAGAAGAGAAATGGGAAGGGGAGGAAAGTAGGAATGAGGAGGGAGTGTAAGGGAGGAGAAAAAAGGGAGAAGAGAGAAAGGTGGAAGCAGGGAGGAAAAGAGGGCGAGGAGGAGAGAAAGGAAGAAATAGGATGAAGGAGAGGGAAAGGGGAGAGAGTGGGGAAGGAAAGGGGAAAGGAGGGAAAGAGGCAAAAAAGGTGGGGATGGGAGGAGAGGGAAAAGGTGGGAGGGGAGAAGAGGGGAGGAAAGAGGTGGGGATGGGAGGAGGGGTGTACGCGAGGAGAGAGACAAGGGGAGGAAAAGCGGGAATGGGTAATGGGGAGGAAAAGCGGCGGGAAGGAATAAGGGAGGTAGGGGAGAAAAAGCGGGACAGGAAGGGGAGGAAAGAAGAGGGGACGATGTGAATGCCAAGGCGCTCCGGTACTGTTACTCTGTGGGGGTCAGAGTAACAGCGGGGCGAAGGGTGGGGAAGGAAGGAAAAAAGGGGGGAGGAGGGAGGAAAAGAGGGATGGGAAGGGGAAAATAGGAGGAAGGGGCAGGAAACGTGGGGTGGGGAAGGGGAGAAAAAAAGGGGAGGAGGGAGGAAGGGGAGGGAAAGTGGGCAAGGGAGGAGAAGGAAGGGGGAAGAGGGAGGACAAAGGTGGAATGATAAAGAGGGGGAAAAGAAGGAAGAAGCCGAGAAAAAGAGGGAATGTTGGAGAGATGAAGGATAGGAAGGAGGAAAAATGGTAGGGGGGGGAAACGGGAACAGGCAGGGCCTTGCTGGGAGGAAAAAGGGAGGATGTCAAGATAAAAGGAATAAAAGAAGGGGATGGAAGTGAATGAAAATGCTCGGTGGGATGGGGATTTTGAATAACGAAGGAGAAGAGGGGGGGGGGATGGGAATAATAATAATTAGCGATTAGGGAACGAAAAAGAGGGATGGAAGGGATGAGCGAGAAGAGGAGGAGAATGGGAATTAGTAATAATGAAGAGAATAAAAATAACACGAAGATAGAAAAGAAAAAAATGTATGTAATCGTGACGAAAAAGGGATGGAAGGGAGAGAGAAGGAGGAGAATGGGAAGTAATAATAATGAGAATAAGAACACGAAGAAGAGGAAAATGGGATATAATAACGAAGAGAATAAAAATAACACGAAGAAGATGAACAAGAAAAAAATGTGTGTAATCGTACTCCGCTGACACCACTTCTGGCACCGTGTCACAAGCCCGTGCGAACGTGACTCGCCTGGCACCGACCGTGGCAGACGAGCCTTTGTGTGGTTGTTACGCGAAAATCGTGGATGTTTAATGTTGTTAAAGACGAGAACAACCTTGAGAGAACAGCTGAAGCGACGGAGGAAACCCGGGCCGTTCCTCCCTGTTCCATCCCCCACTTTTTCTTTCCTTTCTTTTTTCTCTTCTTTCTTTCTTTGTTTCTCTCCTTTTCCATCTCCATTTTTTTATTCCTTCCTAACTCCTACCTGTCTTTTTTTTCTCCCCTTCTTCTTTCTTTCTTTCTCTCCTACTCCTCTTCCTCCTCCTCCTTCCTTTCCCTCCCTTTTCCCATCCCCACTTTTCCTCCTTCCCCCCTTTCTCCCTCCTCCTCCCCTTCCTCCCTTCCTCCCTTCTCTCCTTCCTCCCCTTTCCTGCGAACGTTCACGCATATTCTGGGAGACTTCAACGAGGGAGGGAGTAGTTACCTCATTTCTCGAACTACCGGGGAAATGGTCGTAGGGTCTGGCGCGGTGGAGGAATGATGCCCAGATATGTACCGATATATGCACATAAGATACGGACATGTATGTATGGTCACACGCAATTGCACGGACGCACGGTCGTACATGCATGGATACATACACGCACAAGCACAAGCACACACGCACAGACACACTTACTACCGATATAAACATAAAAATACACACATGTACGCATGGGCACACACTGCACAGAACAATACATACACACACACACACACACACACACACACACACACACACACACACACCACACACACACACACGCACGCACACACACATACTACGATATAAACATAAAAATTACACACATGTACGCATGGGCACACACACATGCATAGACCAAGCACACACACACAACACACACACACACAACACACACACACACACACACCACACAACACACACCTACACACACAGACACACACACACACACAAACACCTACACACACACCACACACACATCTACACACACACACACACACACACTTACCACACCGTGTAAGTAGAATCCCCCAACTTACATCACCAACACCTGCAAGATACAAAGCGAAAATTACTTTTCAGGTCAGAATGAGGTCAAAAGATTATAAAGATGTTCCACAACAATTACTGCAATTACAAAGATATTGATGGGTATATTATAATTACAACAATACTAATGAGAATGATTATGGTGATAATAACACAAGCATATGAACAACAATAACAAAAAAATCAATAATAATTTAATAATAATAATAATAATAATAATAATAATTAATTACTAATGATAATAATAATTATAAATGATAATAAAATGATATACTACTAATGATATAATAACAATAATAATATAATAATAACAACAACAACGTAACGAGACTAATAAACAACAACACGCCAAAAAAAACTATAAACACCAACAATCTACCCATAAACAAATGCCGACCCCAAAACCTCTCTCAAAAAAGATTCGAACCCACTCCCACCAGCTCGAGAAGGATTCGAACCCACTCCCGCCGAGACAACGGAGAGTCGAGCCCGGTGAACCAGAACGACCCGCTCTCAAGGATGGGTGGGGTTCCTTCGCATCCTTATTATGCCTTCGCGGGCTCATCTCGGCGTCCTCTGTGCGCATGGCGTAGGATTTATCGAGAAGGGTTGGAGGTTAGAGAGAAGAGGAGGGAGAAGGAAGAGAGGAGGGAGAAAGAGAGGAGAGGAGGAGGGAAGAAGGGAGAGAAGAGAAGAGAGGAGAGGAGGAGAGGAGAGAGAGAGAGAGGAGAGAGGAGGGAGGAAGGAGAGAGAGGAAGGAGGAGACAGGAGGGAGAGAAAAGAGAGAGAGGAGAGAAAGAAGAGAGAAAGAGAAAGAGAGAGAGAAAGAGAGAGAGAAAAAAAAAAAATGTAGGTTTGCGTAAGAAGCAAGAGTGGTGCATGAAAGGCTGACTGAAATGAGTAATGAACAGATGAAAGTGTAGGCGAAGGGATGTTTTTGTGTTAATGTGTTAATTAGTATGCTTAGTGTGATGCATTACCACGAAAAAGAAAAGAAAAAAAAAAGTTTGTGATTTCGTCATTATATAAATAAATTTAAAATCATCCTGACTCTATAAATAAGCATATTAATTAAATATCGTTAATTGAAGATATTCAAAATATTTTTGGATGTATCAGTTTTACTTTTATCTCTTTTAATTATTTGCCTAACTTTAAAAAAAAACGAATATTTCTGTTATTCATATATTCAGAAATACTATGATAAAAATATGTGGAATATCATAAAAAATAAAATGCATATATTGAAAAGATAAGATTTAAAATATCAATCGAAGGAAAAAAGACAAAAATACAGCATTTTTTTTTTTTTAACTATAAGAACAAACATGAAGAGAATATGCCCTTCTTGCACCCGACTGAAAAGCGGCTCAGCCAATCAGCGACTTCGGTTCTAGAGCGGCTCAGCCAATCAGCGACTTTGGTTCCGCAACGCCTCAACCAATCAGCGACTTCGGCTCCAGAAAGCCTCAGCCAATCAGCGACCTCTATTCTAGAGCGGCTCATCCAATCAGCGACTTCGGGTCCGTTACACCTTAGCCAATCAGCGACTTCAGTTCGGAGCGGCTCAGCCAATCAGACCTCGGTTCTAAAGCGGGCCTCAGCTCAGCGACCTCGGCAGTGGAACGGAAACGCAAGGCGAAGATCGAATATGCAAGAACACTTTCCAAAAAGTTTCACTCATTGTGAGAAGTGCACTTTCTTCTGAAGGTTATTTTAAATTTCATTGCCGGTTAATAGAGCAGCATTATACAAAAAAAAAGACAGTTACGAGTTATATACATAAGTATACATATGTGTGTACGTTTGTGTTAAGTGTACGTGCGTGCGTGCGTGCGTGCGTGCGTGTGTGGTGTGTGTGTGTGTGTGTGTGCGTACGTGCGTTGCGTGCGTGTGCGTGTGGTGCTGTGCCGTGTGTGTGTGTGTGTGCATATGTGTATATAAGCGGTGTGTCAGTGTGTGTGTAAGGTTGTGCGTAAAGGTGTGGCATGTGCATGTCTTCGAGAGAGAGAGATCTTTTTTTCCCAAGCAATCATAAATTTTTCTCCTTACGAAATACTGCATGGATCTGGCACATGGAAGTCATCGTGATTAAGTGATTGCTTTTGGATTTATGAGAGCCAATATCTGTGTGTCGAAGCATGACTCTTCGTTTCTGTCTTTTTTTGTCTTTTCTCATTTCTCATTTTCTTTCTCTCTCTGCCTCTGTCTGTCTCTATCTCTCTGTCTCTCTCTGTCTTTCTCTCTCTCTTTCTCTCTCTCCCTCCACCCTTCGCTCTCTCTCTCTCTCTCTCTCTCTCTCTCTCTCTCTCTCTCTCTCTCTCTCTCTCTCTCTCTCTCTCCTCTCTCTCTCTCTCTCTCTTATATTCCCCTTATTGTTCATTCATTCTCATAAAAGAAGAAAATGTTGGAGGAGGAGGAGAAGGAGGATGTGAAGAGAAGGAAACGGAAGAGAAGGAAGAAAAAAGAAGAAAAAAAAGAAGGAAGAGGAGAAACAGAAGAAGGAATAAGAGAAAAACATAGGAAGAGCAGAAGAAGAAAGAGAAGAAGGAGGAATAAGATAAGAAAGAGAAGAAGGAGGAATAAGATAAGAAAGAGAAGGAGAAAAAAGAAAAAGGAGGAATAAGAAAAGAAAGAGAAGAATTAGGAAGAGGAGTAGAAAAAAAGAGACGAAGGAGGAATAGAATAAGAAAGAGAAGGAGAAAAAAGAGAGGAAGGAGGAATAAGATAAGAAAGAGAAGAATTAGGAAGAGGAGAAGAAGAGAAGACGAAGTAACAGAATAAGTGAAGAAGTTAGCGATCTTATACATCTAGTGTTAGACGAACTGAATGAATTATTTCTCGTCGATAACACTCTCTTCACTCACACTTCACTCACACGTACCATTAATCCCTTTGCTAATTCTCGTCGATAACACTCTCTTCACTCACACTTCACTCACACTTATCACTAATCCCTTTGCCACTCCAATCATACCAATCATGCTCATACCAACGAAGACAAGAAGAAGAAGAGAGAAAGAGAAGTAGAGGAAAGATCGATGGATAATTTTTATCCTTTCTCGTTATAGTACTTTATCATAGTGCTGTATGACCTTTGACCTATGATCTTATTTGTCTTAATCCTTAAGAGGAAAGGACAAAAAGGAGAAAGAATAGAAGAAAGAAAAAAAGAAAAAAGAAGAAGAGAGAAAGAAAAGACGAAGCTAGAAGAGAAGAAGAAGATGAATAAAGAAAAGAGCGAACAAAGAAAACAAGAAAAAAGAAATACACACATAACAAGAAAAAAAGAAAAGAAAAGAGAAAAAACACACCAAAATAAACCTCTTTTTCTGTCAGTCAGTGCTAAGTCATGAGCGTGTCTGTAGAAGAGGGTTTGTCTGTTATTCTCTCGCCGTCAAACACGTTCTGTCTCTTTGCCCTGTCATTGGGTCCCGCGTGCCGACTGGGGTGACATTTTCTGTTGTTTTTTTTTTTTTTTTTTGAGGGGGAAACTTTGGTATTTTGTGGTTTTTCTTTTTTTGTATTTTTTTGTTCGTTTGTATTGTGGGTTTATCTTTTTTGTGGTGTTTTTTTCGTTTGTATTTTGGGTTTATCTTTTTTTTTTTTTTTTTTTTTTTGTATTTTGGGTTTATATTTGTGATGTTTTTTTTTGAATTGTGGTGTTTTTCTCTTGATATGGTTTTGTTTGTTTTGGTACTATGTTTTGGTATGGTGTTTGCTTTGGTGTTGTGTGCTGCTTTTGTATCGGTTTGGTTTGTTTTGGTACTATGTTTTGGTATGGTGTTTGCTTTGGTATAGTGGTTTGTTTTGGTACTATGTTTTTGGTATGGTGTGTGCTGCTTTTGGTATGGTGTATTTTATGTGGTATAGCGCCTTCCTTTTGGTATGTGTATTATCTGGTATTGTGTTACATCTGATGTGACGTGTTTCATTTGGTATGGTATGTTCGCTCC
>NW_020872457.1:22500-32500 GCF_003789085.1 Penaeus vannamei
AAACATTAACCCCCAAAAATCAATAAAATTCAATCATTCTCAATTCCTGCTCATGCGTGAATCTTCAATACAAAATTTCTCTTCTCTCTTGAATGATTTTATACTTTTAATCACCTCCTCCTATTCCTCTGTTCCAATTTATCAAATCAGACATCCATTTGTCTTTTAAAAATTGGACGCCACGAATTCCAAATATCTTAAATATTCTTTTTAATGCGTCTAAGTCAGATTTCTTATCTCGAACCGGCCGGGTCTACAGAGGTTTTATGAATATTTCCTTTATCTTGAATATCTTATGAAAATTATCTTTGTGTCTCGTTCTTTGGTCCATTTTTTACTGATGAACTGTAGAGATATATAAAAGAAGAGAATAACGTGAAATTATAGAGATTAGGATAATAAATGAGTAATGCAATAGATGAGTAATGGAATAGTATCAAGATAAAGAAATTGCAAAATGGAAATTACGCATAAAACAGAAATAAACCGATCAAAACGGAATATATATAATATATATATATATATATATATATATAATATATAATATATTATATATATATAATAAAAAAAAAGGAAAATTAATGAAAACAAAAAATCTATAAAAAAGTAAAGAAAAAAAAACAGAAACAAATTAATGAAAACAAAAACAAAACAAAAAATTAAACACAAAAACAGAAACAATGAAACAAACAAACAGCAAATTAATCAAAACACAACAATAATCAAAACAAACAAATAACACAAAAACAGGGGGGGGGGGATAAGACGAATCTTGACAACAAAAAATGGAAAAAGAAACTAAACAAAAAGCAAAAAAAAAAAAAAAAAAAAAAAAAACTAAACAAAAAGAAGACAACAATAATCAAACAAACAAATAACACAAAAACGGGGAAGGGGGGGAATAAGACGAATCTTAACAAAAAATGAAAAAAGAAACTAAACAAAAAGAAAAAAAGAAAAAAACTAAACTAAAACAAAAAAGCAAAAAAAAGCAAAAAAAAAAAAAATTAAACCTTCACCCACTGAACACAGGGCCGGCCGTTCGAACCTCAGAGGTCGCCCAAGAGTCACGTTCATTTACATATTTCAACCCGTGATTTTTTTTCTTTTTCTTTTTTTTTTTTTTTTTTTTTTTTTTAGGTAAAATTCTCTCAAGATTTTAGATGAAGGTAAGTTTTTTTTCTTTCTTTTCGCTAAAGTTTCGAAAATATTCAATAACGATTTAAGTTGGTGATTTGTGTAAATAATATATATACCGAAAGAAATGTATCCAAACTGATTCGCGGAAACACGATAAGCAAAATTAATAAATAAGTATATAAAGGAATTTAGAGGAAGAGAAAGAGTCATTAAAAAGAAGAAGAAGAAGTAGAAAGAGGAGGAGGAGGAGGAAGAAGAAGAAGAAGTTGAAAGAGGAGGAGGAGGAAGAAGAAGAAAGAGGAAGGAAGAAGAAGAAAAAAACAGTAGAATGAGGAGAGGAGGAGGAAGTAGAAAGAGGAGGAAGAAAAATAAGTAAAAGAGGAGGAGGAAGAAAAAAACAGTAGAAAGAGGAAGAAAAAAAATAAAACAGTATAAAGATTTGCAATGACCTTCAGATAATCCATTTTAGTCAAGAGAAATATCTGTATCATTTACTTGAAATCATCTGCCGTTTTGTGAAACTTCTACACTCAATTTTTTCTCTCTTTCTTCATTGATCCGTCGATACATATACTTATCTCCATCTCTAACTATCTATCTCCATCCCTATCTATCTATATTAATATCAATCTTTCTATCATTTCTTCTCTCTCTCTCTCTCTCTCTCTTTCACTCTCTTTCCCCTTCCTCCATCTCCATCTCCCTCTCTCTCTCTCCATCTCCGTCTCCCCCTCCACCTTCCTGCCTCCCTCCATCTCCACTTCCCTCCCTTCCTCCCTCCCTTTCCCTCTTTCTCTCCATCTCTCCCTCCATCTCCATCTCCCTCCCACTCTCCCTCCATCTCATCTTCCTCGCTCCCCTTTCTCCTCCCAAAACATCATCAAAATACGTCGCCACAACAAAACCACCTCACCCCTCTATTGCAAAGGTGAGACAGGTAGCAATTACCTGTTGCAGAACGGAACATTAGCGTGAAATTGGTCCGCTTGCAACCCCTGCCACTACCCCTCCCTCCTCCCCTCCCCCTCCACCCACACCTCTCGACCCCCTGTACTCATATCAGCTTCATATAGTTGGTCTCTCTCTCTCTCTTCTCTTTCTCTAACTCTCCTCCCCTTTCTCTCTCTCTCTCTCTCTTTCTCGCTCTTTGTCTTTGTCTCTCTCTCTTTCTTTCTTTAACTTTCCCCCTTTCTCTTTCTCTCTCTCTCTTTGTCATTGTCTCTCTCTCTCTCTCTCTCTCTCTCTCTCTCTCTCTCTCTCTCTCTCTCTCTCTCTCTCTCTCTCTCTCTCTCTCTCTCTCTCTCTTTCTTTCCCCCTTCTCTCTTTTCTCTTTCTCTACCCCCCTTCTCTCTCTCTAACTCCCCCCCCTTTCTCTTTCTCTCTCTATCTTTCTCTGTCTCCCTCTCCATCCCCCTCTCTCTTCTCTCCATCCCCCTCTCTCTCTCCCATCTCCCCTCTCTCTGTCCCACCCACCCCTCTCTCTCCCCCTCTCTTGTGAACATTAATAACTTTCATCACAAAAATATTGTAATTAGTATTAAAGGTACATCACAAAAGAACTAAAATGATTTCACCATTGTCTATCAACACGCTTATTTACATTGATATAATGATAAGCAGTCTTTGATTATCATAATCTTAATAAATATTCCATGAACATCCAATATTATACAATCCTTTCCCCTTCCCTGTTCAATCACCTCTCTCGCTCTCTCTATCTTGGTATCTATCTATCTATTTCTCTTTCTTCTTTGTTTTTTGTTTTTTCTCAGTGCTGTTACTTTTTTAAATCTTACTTTTATCAATTTCTCTCTCGATTTTATTTCATGTCTAGTCTTTATTGTTTGTATCTATTCATTTCTCTTTTTCTTTTCTTTACTAATTTCTTTCTCACCTCCCTCGTTTTTTCAGCACCATCTCGTTTCTCTTCCTCTCTCTCTCCCTGTTCGCTCTTCTTCTCTCTTTCCCCCCCTCCCTCTTCTTCCCCTCTCCCTGCTTTTTCCTTCTTCTTCTCTCTTTCCCCGCCTCTCCTTCCTCTCTCCCTGCTCCTCCTTCTTCTTTCTTTCCCCCTTCCCTATTCTTCCTTTTCTCTTCCCCCTTCTTCCTTCTATCTTCCTATCTCTTCCATCTACCTCTCTCCCTTCCCATTTCCTATTCTCCCTCTCTTTTTCTCTACCTCCCTCCTCCTCTATCTCTCTCCTCACTCTCCTTTCTCTACTTCCTTTCTTCCCTTCCCCTCTACCTCCTCTATCTCTCTCCCTTCATCTACCACGTTCTCCCTCCCTCTCCTTTCTCTACCTCCTTCCCTCCTCCCCTCACCCCTTCCTCCCTCCTTTACCTCCCCCTCCCTCTCACCGCCCTCCTCTCTCTCCCTCCCCATCCACCCTCCTCCCCCTCCCTCCTCTACCTTCCCCTCCCTCCTCCCTTCCCCTCCCTTCCTCCCTCCCATTCCCTCCTCTACCTTCCCCCTCTCTCCCTCCCTCCCCAACCCCTTTTACCCAGTGTTCCTCACGCTATCACGCTAATGGTCGTGATATAAACAACGGGGGATGATTACCTAGGGGAGAGATAAGGTCTCGACCCCTAGCCTCACCGTCCCCTTGTTTAGGGTCGGGTACTCTGTCGGTCTATTAGTTAGTGTCTATTCGGATGCTGTTGCCGCTTTGTCCGTTTGCGGGGGGGTGGGGGGGGGGGGGAGGTGAAAGGTGGGGGGTGGGGGTGGACTAACGGAGGGGCTGCGAGTTGGTTGTTCATTATTTTATTTGGTGATTTATTTGATTTGGTTATTGTTTGATGTTGTAAATTTAATGGAACTTTTTTTTTTTTAGTAGCAAATCGAAATCGGTCAGAATTATCGTTATCGTTTTATTTTTCTTTTTTTAAAAGCTTTATCTCTCTCTCTCTTCTCTCTCTTCTTTTCTCTTCTCTTCTCTTCTCTTCTACCTCTCTCTTAATCTTTCAAGAATTAGCACTTTTAGATTTCTCCATATCCGTAAAATTAACAATTAAGGCGCAGCTTTTCGTCCGACACGGCTCAGTAAACGCCTTTCTTTTCACCTTTCAGTCCCCGTCTTCCAATATAATATGAACTTTTAACAGAACATAAGAGAACGATATAAATTTCCGAAAAAAGGTGAAAATAAAATTCCTGCAAGATAGAAAAGGGAAATCTATTTATCGAGTACGGCGGGGGAAAGTTCACTAACCGTTTTTTTTGGCGGGAAATTCGTTTTCTTTATCAGAAAGCTGTCACTCGAAAATTTGGCGTTTTAAAGGTTATACTATTCAATTCCGGGTAAAGTTTTTTTTCGTCATCGCGTTATAAAAAGGAGTTTAATAGATCGAATTTATGGTAGGATGATTAAAAGAATAATTGTCGAAGGAGGTGATTTTTTTATGGAACATAATGTTAGTACTGATTTTATTGATGATGATAAAAATAATATAACTGCAACAACAACAATAATAAAAATGATAAGTAGTAATAACAATAAAAATGATAATAATGATAATGATAACAATAACAAGTATAATAATAATGCTAAATAGTAATAACAATAACAATGATTATAATGATAATGATAACAATAACAAACAATAACGATAGTAATAACAAAAATAGTAATAACAATAAAAAACACAACAATAATAAAAATAGTAATGATAATTAATAAAAAAAACAGCAACAGCAATAAATAATGATACTAACAGAACAACAATCACAATAATTCATCTCTGAAAAAAAAAGAAAATGGGAACCGATCCGAAACCTAATGAACGAGGGGGAACTAATCCCTTCTGGCGCTACCGTAAAAATGTCACGTTAATTGCCCGATTAAGCACGATCATGATGACAGGTTACGGGCTTTGATTAGAGGGGGGGAGGGAGGGGGAGGGCAAGAGGGAAGGTGGGTGGTCGTGGGGAGGGAGGAAGGGCAAGGGGAGGGGGAGAAAAGGGTGAGGGAGGAGGGGCAATGAGAAGGAGGGAGAAAGGGCAAGGGGAAGGGGAGGGGAGGAAAGGGGCAAGAGGAGGGAGGACGGGCAAGGGGAAGGGGAGGGGACAAGAGGGAAGAGGATGGGTATGTGGAGGGAGAAAGGAGAGTGGAAGAAAAGGGGCAATGCGGAGGGTGAGAGGCGAAGGGGCAAGGGGAAAGAGAATGGGGCAATGAGGAGGGGGAGAGGAGAAGGGGCAATGGGGAAGGGGACGGGGAGAAGAGAGTTGATGAGAGGAAGAAGGAAAAGAATAAAGAACAAGTAGATACAGAAAGAGGGGAAAAGTCAGGAAGAGGGGAAGAGAGGAAAAAGAAAAATATAAAAAAAGAGAAAGAGACCAAGAAACAAAGTACCGTGGATATAAAAGAAGGAAGAAGCATAAAAAAAAAAAAAAATAACAAGAGATGAAAGGGGGGAAGACGAAAGGGAGAAGGGAAGGAAAGTGAAGAACCCATGTAAACAGGAAGAGGAAGTGACACTGAAACAGAACAAACTTATTCATCATCAAATAACACAAAAGAAACACAAACAAGCAATCAAAAAAAAAAAAAAAAAAAAAAAGTACCATAATAACATATCCAACAAAAAAAAAAAAAAAAGAAAAATAACAGTTACAGATAAGAAATAAAATTAGAGTACATTAACCTGTAGCTAATCATACATACACAAACACACGGTGGAGTGAGGTGCCCCCCCCCCCCCTCCCTACCTCTCCCTAAGGTGCCCCCGCTGACCTGCCTACCCTGGGTATGAGGGGGGAGGAGGGGAGAGGGGGGAGGGAGGGGGCGTATGCAAATGGCATCATGAGGATTCTTGGTTCACACAAACCTGACACTTGCTAGGTCACGTTTGGTTAGGTTACAGGGGGGGGGGGGTCTGATTCATTTTTACATTTTACTTTTTTTCGTTTCCTTTTGTTATTGTTTTTATTTCTTTTATTTTTATTTTATTTCATTTTTATATTTTCTTTCTTTCTTTTATCTGTACTTGTTTTTTTTCCATTCTTTCTTAGCTTTTTTCGTCAGAACTTTTTTCTGATAATTTTTTTCTCTTCTTACTTTCATCTAAGATTTTTCTTTATTTTTTTTTCTTTTCTATCGTCTGGTCAATGCTTTTCCTTTTCCTTATCTCTCCCATCTTTGTATCTTTCTTTTTTTTTTTTTTTTTTTTTTTTTTTTTTGCTTTGTTTGAAGACTCGTGCATCAGCCCTCTCCTTCTCATTTTCATTTGCTCTGTTCCTTCTTTATTGTTTTTTTTCTTCTTTGTCTCAAGTTTATTGCCTTTCTATTCTATTCCCTCCCTGTCTGTCTTGCTGACTCTCTCTCTCTCCTCTCCCTCTCTCTCTCTCTCTCTCTCTCCCTCTCTCTCTCTCTCTCCCTCTCTACTCTCCCCCCCCCCCCCCCCTCTCTCTCTTCTCTCTCTCTCTCTCTCTCTCTCTCTCTCTCTCTCTCTCTCTCTCTCTCTCTCTCTCTCTCTCTCTCTCTCCCTCTCTACCTCTACCTCTATTTATCTATCTATATCTCTCTCCCTGGAGGGGATGGAGAGGGAAGGCGGAAGGGAAGAGGCAAGGTGATGGGGGGTGGAGAAGGGGGGGGGGTCCTCTAGGCGACTCACCTCTTAGGTCGCATTTAAGATACTTAACCTGTCATTAATAGCGTAGTGGCACATACGCGCGAAGACATCCATACAAATACATTCACTCACACACATATAGAGACGTGCGTGCGTATGTGTAGATGTGTGTGTGTGTGTGTGTGTGTGTGTGTGTGTGTGTGTGTGTGTGTGTGTGTGTGTGTGTGTGTGTGTGTGTGTGTGTGTGTGTGTGTGTGTGTTGTGTGTGTGTGTGTGTGTGTGTGTGTGTGTTGTGTGTGTGTGTGTGTGTGTGTGTGTGTGTGTGTGTGTGTGTGTGTGTGTGTGTGTGTGTGTGTGTGTGTGTGTGTGTGTGTGTGTGTGTGTGTGTGGTGTGTGTACGTGCGCGCGCGCGTGCATGTAGAAACCAGATTTACCGATCAACAGACCAAACAACACTCATACAAACCAACCCAACCATCAATGCAAATAAAAATAAGAAAAGAAAGGAAACAACAGAACCCCAGCTTCCTAACGCCTCCGCACCTCATCCTGGACCTCCAACCTCCGCCCAAAAAAGCTCACAGACTCCGCCTCCACCACCAGTGGGCGGTACAGCGATGACGGGAAGAGGGCAGCAGTGGGCGTGGCCAAAGAGACTCTCAAGCCTCTCACAATACCTCCTTCCCGACGCACAATAAGCGGCTAACGGTGTCTCCCTCGTGCGTGTCATCTATAATTATGAAACAAGGGAGCATCGCTACCTGCCGCGGCGATGGGGAATCTGGTCGTGACTCGCTGTTATTCGGAGGGGATCGAGATCTTCCGATGCGACGCGAAAGGGGGTTGGATTGCGTGCGCGCGTTTCTCTTCTTTTTTTATGTCTCTTTTAATTCTCTTCTTCTTACTCTCAGATCTGTTTTGTTATTCGTTTGGGTCCTTTCATTTATCCAAACATTTATTTCTTATCCATTTTTATTACTGTTTATTATTGTCTATCTGTAATTGTGAACATTAATATACACGTGAAGGGTTGGATTGCATGCGCGCTTTTCTCTTCTTTTTTATATTTCTTTTAATTCTCTTCTTACTCTCGGATCTATTCTCTTGCTCGTCTCGGTTCCCTCGTTTATCCAAATGTCTATTTTTTATCCTTACGATAAGAGGGTTGGATTGCATGCGCGCGTTTCTCTTTTTCTATGCTTCTTTTAATTCTCTTATTGTTATCTTCTATCATTTATCTATTCTCTTATTTGTTTGGATCTTCTAGTTTATCCAAACGTTTATATATACTTGATTATTAGCATTATTATTTATCTGTATTTGTGAACATTAAGATACACGAAAAGGGTTGGATTGCATTCGCGCGCGTTTCTCGTGTTGATGTTTCATTTAATTTCTTTTCTTCTTACTCTCGGCTCTATTCCCTTATTCGTTTGTGTCCTTTCATTTATCCAAACGTCTATTTCTTATCCTTTTTTCGATATTTTTAGATTATTCATCTGTATTTAAGAACATTTAAGATACACGAAAAGGGTTGGATTACATGAGCGCGTTCCTGATGTTAATTTTTTTATTCTTTTGTTCTTACTCTTGGATCTATTCTCTTATTCGTTTGTGTCCTTTCCTTTATCCAAAAGTTATTATTTCTCATTTATTTCTTATCCTTTTTAAATATTTCCAAAAAAAATATTATTTCTCGGTATTTGTGAACATTAACATAACACGAAAAGGGTTGGGTGTTGATGTTTTTTTTAATTCTTTTGTTCTTATTCTCTTATCTTTTCTCTTATTTGTTTGCGTCCTTTCATTTATCCAAAAGTTTATTTCTTATCCTTTTTAAATATTTCCAAAAAATATATATACATATTTCTCTGTATTTGTGAACATTAACATAACACGAAAAGGGTTGGATGACATGGACGCGTTTCTCTTCATTTGAGATCTTTTAATTTTTTTCTTCTTCCTCTCGTATCTATTCTCTCATTCGTTTGGGTCCTTTCATTTATCCACACGTTTATTTCTCATCATTTTTATATATATATTTTATATCTATCTGTATTTGTGAGCAACGATGAAGATACACAAAGAGAATTGGATTGCATCGGCGCGTGTTTCTTTTGTTTTTTTGTTTTTATTATGACACAGATTCTTTCTCTTATGCGCGTGGGCTCTCTCATCTACTCCAGACATTTATTTCCTCATTCTTTTCTTTGTTATTCCTCATTTATTTACTATTTCTTTTCTTCGTTATTCCTCATTTATTTACTCTTTCCTTTCTTCGTTATTCCTCATCTATTTCCTCTGTCCTTTCTTCGTTATTCCTATCTATCTGCATTCGAGAACATTTGCTACATTAAAAAAATAAATAAATAAATAAAAAAGTTTGTACAAACTGATGGCACCAAAATGAAAGAGGAAAACGCAATTACACAAATATTTATAATCAAAATAGAGTCCGATGCCATTTCTTCGAGCAGACCTGCACTTGCTATAAAACTAAATCATTGATTGTGGCGTTGCAAAATTGCATCAAAGATAATAGCACGGAGAATGAAAGCAACACTAATGATAATTATGAATTTAATGAATCCACACCGTGATTATAGACGATTATGATATCAGAATGTGAATAACTTAAAAACATTAATGTCAAAACACCAGCTGTTGATAACGATGATAATGATAATTTGCAGAATAATTATAGTGGAGAGTGCTTCGTGAATACGCTTATGGTCAAAACTATAATAAGTATACACAAATAATAATAGTTATCGCATAAGTAATCTAAAATTGTACACTATTAACAAAAAATAAAAGTAACGTTAAAGATAATAGTAATAAAGATAACAATGATTATAGTAATAACACCAGTATTAGCCATTACCAGTATTACAGAAATAATTTGGTAATTAGCCATTACCCAAAAAAAAAAAAAATAATAATAATATAATAAAAAAATGGGAGCAAAATCTGCAATGATTATGATAATTATAGAGAAAATGATAGTACAGCTACAACGAAAATATTGAGGACAATGAAAACTACAGAAATGAACATGAAAAACAGGTACAGAATGAACAAAAACAACAATATTAAAAACAACAGAACCATAAATATAATATAACAATGATGAAAAAATAATAAATAACAATATAATAACAACAGCAACAACAACAATAACAATAACGACAATAATGATAATCATATAATAAACAATAATAATGATGATGATAATAGGTATCAAGAACATAATTCTTAATCACCTTCAACATCCCAATAAATAGAAAAATAGTGA
>NW_020872457.1:37500-42500 GCF_003789085.1 Penaeus vannamei
AATCAAAGCTTAATAATAAAAATACATGAATAATAATATGAAATAACCATAATACCAAATTTTATTCCAAAATCCGAACAAAAATAGATCAAATTTTTGTTCCAAATCTCAAAAGAAATGAAAGAAATAACCAAAGCTTATTCCTGAACCCAAACCCAAATTGATTAAAAAAAAAAAAAAAAAAAATGGAATATCCAAACTACAAAAAAATGCATCCCAAATAATAATAAAGAAAATTATTCAATTTACAAAATCTTATTCCAAATCTTAAAGGAATTACCCAGAGCACATTCGAAAACCCAAACCCATTAAAAACATAAATTAATTTTAAAAAAATCATTAAACCTAAACTTAATGAGAGATTTATAAAAACAATTAAATAATCGTCTGTAAAAGTAATTCCAAAACCCCAATTAAATTAAAGATACTGATTAAAATATTAAATAAATAAAAATAACCAAACAACCCAAAAAATCCTTCTAAAACCCGAACCCAAATAAATTAACAAATAAGCAAGTGACCAAACTTTTACTCAAATACCAAGAAAAAAAAACGAACTGACCAATACATATTAATACCAAATTTTATTCCAAATACCCAAAAAAAAAAAGAAATGCCCAAAGTTTATTCCTACCAAAATCTTATTCCAAATACCAAAAGAAAAAACAGAAAACGACCAAACATATTGCTACCAAAATTTTATTCCAAATACTAAAAAAGAAAAGAAAAAAAAACACCCAAAGTTTATTCCGAAACCCAGCCCCTCATAGAAGAAAACAACTCCACACAAATGTTCCTTGAGAATCTCCTAGAAAATCCCGGTTAAAATCCCCTAGAAAATCCCGCTTAAAATCTCCAAGAAAATCCCGGATAAAATCTCCTAGAAAATCCCGCTTAAAATCCCCTAGAAAATCCCGGTTAAAGTTTCCCAGAAAAAATCCCGCTTAAATCCCCTAGAAAAATCCGCTTAAAATCCCCTAGAAAATCCCGGTTAAAATCCCCTAGAAAATCCCGGTTAAAATCTCCTAGAAAATTCCCGGTTAAAATCTCTAGAAAATCCCGCCTTAAAATCTCCAGAAAATCCCGGATAAAATCTCCTAGAAATCCCGGTTAATACGACAACATGACTTCGCTCTCACCGACGCGGGCCGCTACACCCGAGCGCTTTTCCGCTACTTAGTAGACCGTACTCCGTGTCATGAGTGAGATCTAATTGATAATTTCAGTTCCTTAAGTTTTTTTTTTTTTTTTTTTTTTTGGGGGGGGGGGAGGGGTGATGTTGTTAAAAAGGTTCAATATTCGGTAGGTGAAATTTAAGGAGAGTCATTAGCATATAAATCTGTTGATGTATGTGGATGTTTGGTTGTGTGTTTTGTGTCGTGGTTGTGTGTGTGTGGGGAGGGGTGGGGTTATGTGTGGGTGTGCGTGGGGCGTGCGTGGTGCTGTGTGTGTGTGTGCGTGCGTGCGTGTGTGCGTGCGTGCGTGTGCGTGTGTGTGTGCGTGCGCGTGCGTGCGTTCGTGTACGCGCGTGCATATGTTCGTGCATATGTGTCTGTATGAATATACCTACAAATTCGCATACATTCATATACACCTCTGCTTTTTTTTTTTTTAATCTACCATGCAACTCCACCCAAATACCACTCTCCACACCATCCACTCTCTCGCTCCCTCCAACCCACTCCAGGCGCAACGGATCACAACTCTCCCGTGCCCAGAATCCATCACCTTGTTCCAGAGGCCATGATAATAGAAGAAAGTCCGGATACCATTAGCAGATAGGCTTATCCGCCCGGATACCCGAGGCTTAAACGGCCGGATATGCGAAGAGTATCCGAATGGGCCGGAGATGAGAAAGGGATGATGGTGCCTTTGTGCTTCTGGAATCGACAGATAGCTCGCTAGTAGGAAGGTAGTTAACTGTATGTCAACTTCAGATCCGCAAGTGGGAAAATAGTTTTAGCTCGCCAGTTGAAGGTAGTTTACTGTATGGCATCTTAGATCGCCAGTGGAAAATAGCTTTGCTGTATGGCAACTTAGATCAGCAGTAGAATTTAGGTTAACTGTATGTCAACTTAGATCGCGTGGAAAATAGTTTTACTGCATGGCAACTTAGATCGCCAGAAGGTTAAGTTTTTGTCAACTTAGATCAGCAGAAGATCGTTTTACTTGCATGGTTCTGTCAACTTAGATCGCCTGTGGAAAATAGTTTTGCTGTATGTCAACCAAGATCGCCAGTAGGAAATAGTTTTTACTGTATATTTAGGTCTTGATAGCATTTTCATCATCTTCGCTATAACACCTGCACTTCGCTCGTAATTGCAACAGGAATAACGAAAGGAAGAACAAGAAAACACACGAATATCCCTAAACTCTTTTCGCTATTGCTTGTCCTATATCAAACTTATTTTACAATGTTTCGTGATAGTCATAATAATGATATTCCTTTGACTCAATTTAATATAAGGACCAAAAGTTCGCGCTATCTTATTCACATTAATTATCAATATGCTATGATGAGTAACTTAAATGCATTCCTAATCCAATATACGTTATTTGAATATCGAAAATACATTCGGAATTGACATTTTCTCACGGTCTAGCACAAGAGACGAATCTATGAATACAACTCGACCTACAAAATCGTTTATTCTAGAATGTACTGCATCAATAACCACACCATATATGGAACATAGATACTCAGTACACGTCTATAAAGGATTAGATTCTGATATCAATACAGATCCTATTTATATGGAAATCTTCAAACACATTTTTTTCCTTCATGGCCATTGCCATCTATGACAGTTGTAAAATGAATGTGGGAAGCAACTTTACGTAGTCCAGTGCCTATATAAGTATTGTTTTAGAAGTGTATTTACAATTTCTTATTTATCTTTTATTTATTAACATTATTATTATTATTATTGTCATTATTATTATTATTGTCATTATTATTGTTATTATTATTTATTTCTTTATGTGTAATATCCCTAAATCCAAAACACTCAATTCATATAATTTCAAAACACCTTGAGGGATTCATATATGCAAATTTGGCATTACTCGGATTTTAAGCTTAGGTTGAGGACGAGAAGTCAAGTCAGACTGCTCAGACTTCTTTTTTGCTTTTCCTTTTCCTTTTTCTTTCTCTTTTTTTCTTTTTCTTTTTCTTTTTTCTCTTCTTCCTCTTCTTCTTCTTCCTTTTCCTTTTTCTTTTCCATCTTCCTTCTTCTTCTTCTTCTTCTTCTTCTTCTTCTTCTTCTTCTTCTTCTTCTTCTTCTTCTTCTTCTTCTTCTCCTCCTCCTCCTCCTCTCCTCCACCACCACCTCCTCCCCACTTCTCAAGCCAGTCCTAAGCCTAGAGAAATGAAAGAGAGTTGACGGCAGGAAGGGCATCCGGCCGTAAAACCAAATGAAGAAGTAGAAAAAAGGGAGAATTAGGATAGACATACGAGCAACCCGCGACTTTATCTTGGAGGAATGAAAACAAAAGAAGCAGAGGATTAAAAAGAGAAAAAAAAGATTCTACTCACTCATTCCAGATTGTATTCTCGACGAGGACTTAGGATTTAAATATGTACAAATTATCTTCATGACAACGAGCGGATGAGAAAATAACAATAATAATGATAATAAACATAATCAAATGGCAATAATAAAAAACATTTACCCCCTCCCCCCCCCCCGCGCTCCTTCCTCCCTTTCTCAAAAAAATACCCTCAGATTATCTCAAATTTCCCCAACGCGGTTCGAACACGCCACGCGCAGAACCGCAAGAACCGGAAGAGAGAGAGAGAGAGAGAGGAGAGAGAGAGAGAGAGAGAGAGAGAGAGAGAGAGAGAGAGAGAGAGAGAGAGAGAGAGAGAGAGAGAGAGAGAAAACAACATAATTTCCATCTCATTCTTCCCGCGATATGTCCACCTTATCAGCCTTCTTTTTCTTATTCTCTCGTTTCTAGCACCATGAGTCTCATTTTACTGTCAAGATAATCGTTTTTTTTAGTCACGTGATTAACCAGATGACAGTCGACGGGTGGGAGAAAAGTGGGGGAGGGGGGGGGGATTCCTGAGCCTTCTTTTTACTCTTCTAGTTTTTTTCTTTCTCCATTCTTATATTTACTATGCTTTATTCTTTATTTATTTATTTATTTTACTATTTTCTAGATTTTTTCTTTCTCCATTCTTATCTTTCCCTTCCCTTCTTCCCCTTTTTTCTTAACAAGACGGGATTTCTAAGAGGCTAACGGAGGAGTGATTCAAGAGGTTTGCAAGAAAGAGTCCTTCGCGAGAGGACATCCAAGAGGTCGTTAAGAGAAGACCTTCAAGAGGAGAGATAATCCTGAGGTTGACAAGAGAAGACTTATAAGAGGTTGTCAAGAGCAGATTCCGATGAGGTTGACAGCAAGATATTTCTAAGAAGTTGACAACGATGAAGCAGAGAAGTTGACATGAACGAGAAGTTGACAGCAGGATATTTCTAAGAAGTTGACAAAAGAAGATGAACGAGAAGTTGACAGCAGGATATTTCTAAGAAGTTGACAAAAGAAGATGAACGAGGAGTTGACAGCAGGATATTTCTGACAAAAGAAGGTGAACGAGAAGTTGACAGCAGATTCCGATGAGGTTGACAGCAAGATATTTCTAAGAAGTTGACAAAAGAAGATGAACGAGAAGTTGACAGCAAGATATCTCCAAGTTGGCAAGAAAAGATTCTTAAGAGGTTATCAAGAGCCGATTCCCAAGAGACTGACGAAAGGAGATTCCAGAGAGCTTATCAAGAGGCGATTCCCAAGAGGTCGACAAAAATAGATTCCCAAGAAGTTATGAAGAGGAAATTCGCAAGAAGTTATGAGGAGGCGATTCCCAAGAGGTCGAAAAGTAGATTTCCGAGAGCCTATCAAGAGCCGATTCCCAAGAGGCTGACGAAAGAGATTCCCGAGAGCTTATCAAGAGGCGATTCCCAAGAGGTTGACAAGATAGATTCCCAAGAAGTTATTAA
>NW_020872457.1:50000-65000 GCF_003789085.1 Penaeus vannamei
AAGACAACACAACGGATCATTACCTCCCAATCCCCTTTCCCAGTGTAATGAGTATCACCAACATGATCGGCGAATCCAAGATTTATGTGTCTCAGCGTATGGCCCGGTCTGTGTATCAAGGCCACCAGATAGGGATCAGTGAAGGAAAGTATTATACACGAGTTGAAAGTCGAGTCCTTATACTCAAGCGAGAGGTATGAAGACTTACTCGATTCAAAGAGGAAAGTACACTGATACTGTACAGTTCTGTCAGTTAACAAAAAAAAAAACGTCAATTACAAAAAAAAAAAAAAAAAACGTGTCAATAAGTATTATTTGTGCCAAAGCCATTAACCCACTGCGTGCCGAGAATATATTAAGTAATTTACTGGCTTATTATATCTTATTATATATTAGCAACTTACTGTAGTGCTTATCGGCTAAAATTATCATATCCGTAATGAACAAAATCTATACTGTCGACATGAACAACACCAGTGCACTGCCTCTATTCATGGAGGTCCTTGGTTGACAGGTGTTCCAGGCAGGTCACGTGTCTTTGACCTCGTGAGGAAGAGTGGGGGTTGGGGGGTGGGACGCTGGAAGACCACTCTCTCCCCCTCCTCTTCAATCTTCTGTCTTCTTCCCTCTTCTCATATTTCTCATGTTCTTGCTCTTTGTGTTTCTTCTACTCTTTTTCTTTTTGTCTATCCTCCTCTTTCTTCTACATCCTCCCCCTCTCTTCTTTCTTCTTCTACTTCCATCTCCTTCTTTCTCTTCGTCCTCTTTTTTCTTCTTTTTCATCTACTCCCTCTTTCTCTTCTTTTTATTCTTCCTCCTCCTCCTCTTCATTTTCTTCACCTCCTCCTCCTCCTCCTGTACTTCCATCTCTTTCTTCCACCTCTTCCTCTTCTTTTCTCCTTCCTCCTCCTCCTTCTCTCCAGACTGGTCTTGTGTTTTCGTTTACCCCTGGATCCGAAAATGGGAAGTAACGATCACACTAAATCAAAGGAGAAGGAGAAAACTTCAAAAAGAATAAAATGTTGATATTTTTAATACATAAAATTATGAACACAACTTACAGGCGTAAGTGATGCCTACGAACGAATAAAGATAAAGAATAAAAGGAGAGAAGAAGAATAAAAGGAGTAGAGAAGATACACAAAAATAATAATTTAGGAGAAGAAGACAACTTTCAGAAGTGAGTGATATCAAGATAAAGAATAAAAGGAAAAGAGAAGAGAGGACACAAAAAATAATAATTTAGGAAAATAAACCACACCTTTCAGAAGTGAGCGATGCCTAGGAACGAATCAAGACAAAGAATAAAAGGAGAAGAGAATATACACAAGAATAATAATTTAGGAGAATAAGACAATCAAGGTTGAATTGAATCCATCTGTTCACTTTTCCCACATTTTTCTTTTTTTTTTCTTCTTTTTTGTCTCAACATCTGGTCCAAGTTCGACGCAAAAAAAAAAAAGAAAAAGAAAAAAAAAATACTAACCACACATTCCTCTCAAACTACATTCCTAACGACCGAAAGTGAGAGATAATGCAAATGCAAACCAAAAAGAAAAGAAGAAAAAGAAAAAATTAATAAATGATACAGAAAAAACAGATTCTCAAGAATACAATGCAATACAGTGCAATACAATGCGTAATAAATCTCTTCTTGTTGTTGTTGGGTTGCACGTGTCTCCGTTCCGACTTCCTCATATGCAGGAAACTATGGTAAAATGCACATACACACATACACACACACACACGTACGTACACGGTACACACATACACATACAAACAAATTTCTCTGTCTCTCTAAATAATGTATAATGTTGCCTTAGAGTAAAGCATAGTATAACTATAAAGTATAAGTATTAAGTATGATATGAAGTATAAGTATAAAGTATGGTATAAGATTATAAAGTACTAAATATATATCAAGTATAAAGTATATCACTTATACCTTCTGAAACCCTATGGATGAATGACAATGAAAATATATGAAATAAATGGATGTTAATAATCATAAAATATGCACTATGCTATGGTACACTAATTAACATGATAAACAGATTTAGCGAAGAAAAATATAAGATACATCAAATCATGTTTTAAAAAATCCATGTCAAATCCACAATAATATGAAATGCCAAAAAAGACAAAATAAATATACGTTAATATTATAGAAAAAAACGCTACCTTAATATCATTCATAATACTTTATAAGTGATAAACTTTATACTAATAACCACTACCATACATTATACTTAAACTTTATATCATACTTTATACTTATACTTTAAAAACCATATATAATTTACTTTTATATTTATACTTTATAGTTTACCATAATTTTACTTATACCATATATTATAACTTAAATAAATTCCATATTCTATACACATTACACTTTTATACTTACAGTACATAACCCTTAATACCAATACTTCACACTTAGAACTTTACAGTTATACAAATTACTTTTAGTCATATACGTTATACTTATACCATACTTTATACTTTATACCACACTTTATACGTATACTTTATAATCATACCATACTTTATGGCTTTATACCATAACTTTATACTTTAAAAACCTTCCACTCAATTTTATACTTAATACCATACTTTTGGAATACTTAACACACTACTTTATACCTATACCGTACTTTATACAACATACCATACTTTACACTTATACCAAACGTTATACTTTACACCCTACCGCAACACTCGCTCCAGGACAGCCTTCTACACTCCGGAAGCTCCTATCATACAAGCAAGCAAGCACGTAACGCGGAGCTGACATTAGCTGACGTTAAAATAGCGAATCCGTTACAGCTTCCTGACTTCCTCCTTCCCGCCCGCGCCCAAGATTATCAAAATGATCGAGTCAGTTTTTGATGGCTTTCGAAAAGGTGGCGCGTTTTTTTTTTTTTTTTCGTTCTTTTTTCGTTATTTTTCTTTTCTATATTTTTTTTATTCTTCCTTATTCTTTTTCTTCTTCTTCTATTTTTTTCATTTTCATCTTTTTCGTCTTCTTCTTTCTTCTTCCTTCTTCTTTTCGTCTTCCTTCTTCTTCGTTCTTCCTTCTTCTTCGTCTTCTTCCGTATTCTTTCTTCTGCCTTCTTCTTCTCTTCTTCGCTTAATTCCTTCTTCTTTCTTCTTCCTTCTTCTTCGTCTTCTTTCTTCTTCCTTCTTCTTCCGCTTTTCTTCCTTTCTCTTCTTCTTCTCTTCTTCTTCTTCCTCTTCTTCTCGTTGTCTTCTTACCACCACATTTCTTTAATTTTATTGACTCTTTTTCAAAAGGATCTAGAGAAAGAAAGCATCATCTAAAACGTAATCTGATTTCACAAATGGAGGTGAGGAATATTAAATAAGTAAAAAGTAAATAAAAGAAAAAATAAAAAACGATGTTTAGTACATTACCATCTTCAACAAGAAACAAACAAACGCTCTATATCTAATCGTAAATTATCATAGTTGATGTTGATGTGAATCTTCCTTCGGTTCACTTAATTGCCCTTTCAGCAGTGCCATTCCAAAGAGAGGTTTGTTTAGATATTTTGTCATTTATCGTTTTGCGCAAAACATCATTTTATTCACACTCTCCCTCTTCTCTTACTTGCGCCCCCCCCCTTTTTTCTCTCTCTCTCTCTCTTTCTTTCTTTCTCTCTCACACTCTGTCTCTCTCCTCTCTCTCTCTCTGTCTTGTCTCTGTCTCTGTCTTCTGTCTCCCTCTCCTCTCTCCCTCTCTCGTCTCCCTTTTCTCCCGTCTCCTCTTTCTCTCTCCTCTCTCCCCTCTCTCCCTCTCCTCCCTCTCCCTCCTCTCCCTTCCCCTCCTCCTCCCTTCCGCGGGATTTCAATCCGATCTGGAGAGTCCCCACTTCTATATTCTCTTAGTAGTCAACCATGACATGTATATACGAAATTATCTAAGATCATGCTGCAGTGCCAAACCTGTACCTGCATTTTTCTTCTGTGATTTTTTTTCTGGAACGAAACATAATTATAATATCTTAAAAAAAAACTTGAATGTCTAATATGTTTCATTAAGACGATATCTCAACAAAGATAATGTAAAAAATGGTACACAGAGAGAAGAGAGGGTCTAGGAGGGAGGGAGGGGAGAGCGATAGGGGAGAAGGATAGGAGTGTAAGGCGAGAGATGGAGAGAGGACGAAGAGAAGAAGAGGAGACGGGAGTAGGGAGTGAGGAGGCGAAGAGAGTGAGAGGAGAGAGGAGAGGGAGAGGGAGGAGAGAGAGAGAGAGAGAGAGAGAGAGAGAGAGAGAGAGAGAGAGAGAGAGAGAGAGAGAGAGAGATATAATGTAAATAAAATGGTGAACGAGGAGAAGACAGAAAAGAGATAGATAGAAGAGAGAGAGGGAAAGAGAAGAAAAACAAGAAGCAAGAGAAACAGAGATAAAAACAAATACCAGTCTAAAACCAGCACATTCTCCGTTCTATAACGCCTGGTGAAATTAAAGTGTAGGTTAATCCCATTAGGAAACGCTCCCCGTTACTAATTGTCCTTTAATTACTAAAGATTACCTAAAAGTCACAATTTTAATCACTGGGACTCTCCATATACGCCAGATGCATTTGAGAACATGTGTGTGCACCAGATACTTAAGACCTAAATGTGTAAAGTCAAATTAGTAATGAAAATAATACAAAAAGAGGTCTTTAAATTTGTTGTTATTTGTTTGTTTGTTTTATAATCGATATTTGACTTTATTGATCTACGAATTAAGTCTCTGAACTGATTGTAAACCAAAAAAAAAAGGTAAAAACAAGAAGGAAATAAAAATCAAAAAAATAAAAATTTAAAAATCTACTTCCAATTCACACTCAACTTCAAAAATTAATTAAGATTAAACTCGACCCTAAAATTTCCTTAGACTTCACCCAAAAGCCTTTATTCAACAAATTAACAAGTTCTCTGTCGTACTTGGAGCACCCGGTTAACCTAAATTGTGATAATTCGAATAATTCTCCCAACTTCCGGGGTTTAAACGAATAAGAAGATGTTTATGTGGATTGTGATGAGAGGCAATTAGCCAATAACTGGCGCACAAAGGAGACGGCGAGAGAGAGAAAAACGAACGTCTGGTGTAGGTAATATCTGTAGGTACACGCACGCAGATGTAAAAACGTAGATTCACATACGCATACAAAAGATGAAGACACACAGTATGAACTCGCCCCCCCCCACACACACACGCACGCGCGCACGACACCACACACACACACACACACACACACACACACACACACACACCATATACATTATATATATATATATATATATATATATATATATATATATATATACATACACACATATGTACATATATATATATGAAAGATGGAATAATGCCATATATATATATATATATATATATATATATATATATATATATATATATATATAATATACATACTATTGCGGATATAGCTGATAAGCCTATTAATCTTCAGATCACACTCACCTCCTTCCCGTAGGCATAATCATCATCACCACAAACATCATAGCTAAATTTATTAGGGTAATTTCCCCGCTAATCACGCTCATCTGCCGGGGAAATTTCTCGAAGAAACAGAAAGCCAACTTAGGGGAATAAAAAAAAAAAAAAAAAAAAAAAAAAAAAAAAAAAAAAAAAAAATATATATATATATATATATATATATATAATATATATATATATATATATATAATACCTGTATATACATTAATTAAGAAATAAAGAATAAAGAACAAAGAAAAAATATATATTAAAGATGAAAAATAATAAAAAGGTAAGAGAATGTAATAAATGAAAAAAATGAAATAAATAAATAAAATAAGAATAAAACATAGATAAAAGAATGAAATAAATGAAAGAATGAATACAATAAAATTAGAATAAAACATAAAATAAAACGAGAAAAAAGATCAAAATAGAATAAGAACAAACAAAAAAAGTAAAGATGAAAGATAAAAGAGAAAAAACACTACAAATAAGGCTAATAATGATCATGCTGAGAAGAATGAAAGATAATGATAAAAAACTGCAGATGATAGTGACGAACAATAAAATCTTAAAAACAATGAGAATCACAGTAGTAACAGTAATATAACAACATTAATAACAAAACCGGCAAAATCGACCCACAACACCACCCCATCAGTCGCTATTTAGGAAACTTAATTTAGAGCATAACCTATAACCACAGCCTCCATTATGGGTTATTTTCCGCCTTGTCGCTAAGGGAAGGCAGACGTGGATGTGCCTTTGGGTTATTTTGATATAAATATCCTTGGGTCTATCTTTGATTTGTTTGTTCCATTTTCGTATTCCTCGCTTGTACTTTTCTTTATTTTTGTCTTTTTACTGTCATATCTCGTATAACTCTATGTACGTATGTATTTATGTATATTTCTTTTACGTATATATACATGTTTGTTTGTTTTTATTCTTGTCTTTTTTCAAACCATGTCTCTCTCTTTATTTTTGTTTTAATTCCTCGCCCTCGAATTCTCTTTTTTTCTTTTTCTCTACTGTCATCGTCATATCCCATATCTTTATCTCTCTCTCTCTCTCTCTCTCTCTCTCTCTCTCTCTCTTCTCTCTCTCTCTCTCTCTCTCTCTCCTCTCTCTCTCTCTCTCTCTCTCTCTCTCTCGCTCCCTCCCACTCATCAATCCTTTCCCAAAAATTTAGAATCATTCCCCTCTTTATCATACCTACTCCCTTCCTAAACTTTGCTCATCACTTCTCTCTCTCTCTCCATCCCCCAACTTCACAAACACGCACGAAAATGAACCTTAATTAACGTCCATCCCAAACCCTTGTCCGATCTGCGCTTGTCACTCTCTTCTCTCCGTCTCCAGGAATCCGCTCCCACCCCAACCCCACCCCTGGCGACCCCACCCCTCCCCATCCCCCACTCCCCCGCTTCTACCCCCACCCCCAGCGTCCCCCCTTCCCCCTTCCCCGTACTCTCCCGCTTCTACCCCCAACCCCACCCCGGCGTACCCCCCTCTACCCCCTTCCCGCTCCCCTCCTCAATTACCTTTACACCCCCCCACCCCCACCCCTCGACCCCCCGTTTCCTGGAGGTTTAGAAGGCTTTCGCGTATTTCCTGTATTTCTCGTTCTTATTTTCCTTTTTTCCTATCCCTTTCCGTCGTTATTGTTATCGTGGTTATCGTTGTTTATTACGAGTAGTTTCTGCGTGTTTTGTTTTCTCTTCTTTACTCTTCATCTGGAAGAATTTAAGGAAATCTAAGAATAGGGAAGTAGAAGAAATGCAAGAAATCAAAGAAACGAAAAGAGTGGAAACATGTCGCATAAAACAAGGAAGGGAAAGAAGCGGAGAAGTACAAGTGGAAGAATTTAAAGAAAATCTAAGAATAGGGAAATATAAGAATCGGAACAAATAAAAGAAACGAATTCAAGAAATAAAAGAATCGAAAAAAAGTGGAAACAAGTGAAAGAAACGGAGGAAGTGAAAGAAGCGAAGAAGTAAAAGTAGAAGAAACGAAGAAAATGAAAGAAGCGAAGAAGTACAAGTGGAAGAAACGAAGGAACTGAAAAAAGCGAAGAAGTACAAGTAGAAGAAACGAAGGAAGTGAAAGAAGCGGAGAAGAAATGCACGGGGGAGGAGTCAGCAAGGGTCGTTATGTAGATCTCTCGTCGCCGTGTAATTGGCCGGTGGTTCGCTCGTTACGACTCCGCCCGGCTTTCTCCTTCCTTCAGAGCTGAACTTTAGACACGAGGCGTCTCTACTCGACCCTCCCTCCCTCTCTATTCTATTCTCTCCCTTCCTCTCTATTCTATCTATATCTATCTTATTTTCTCTCTTTCTCTTTCTGTCTTCTCTTTTATTCTATGCTCTCTCCTTCTCTTCCTTCCTTTCTTTCTCTCTTTTCTTTTCTTCATTAATGTCAATTGACAGAATTCGTACCCGGAGTTCCATTATTCCATTCGTACCAAAATACCGACTCACACCACACGCTCTGCCAATGGAACAGATCTCAACGACGCCATGAGTCAGGCATTCCTTTTTCCCTCCGTGTATGGAAAGCAATGTTTAAAAATGGTAATAAACAACAAACTTCACACCAAAGCAATAAACAACTTCGCACCCAAACAACAAACAGCTTCACACCATCAATAAGAAAACAAGAAATATACACACAAAAGCAATATAGAGTTCCCTAGCAAAAACCTTCCATCAATAATTAACAAGAAATATACACAAAAGAATAAATACCAAAGCAATATAAGATTCCCTAGACAAAAACCTCCCTCCACTCCCTCACTAGACACTCTTCACGCACACACACTCACACACACACACACACACATACACAAGCCTCTTCACGCGTCTGCAAACTTACCACAGCACATGTCACCGCCGTACATAAACACGTGAACAGGACCCCCTGAACACGCTACCTTCCCTCCCGTCTCCCTCCGCCTGCCTCTCTTACACGAACGACATATGGATTCGTGTGGCTTGCCTCGGATAGGCTTTACAAGAACGGGGAGGTGAAAGCGGATGGGCTTCGTTCTCTCGGTTCGGATAATTGTTCGAGAAAGGCAGGCAAATTAGTGATAAAAGTGATTTGTCTTCGTCTCTCCGGGATGCTACTGGAGTCTGGTTGACTCTCGCTCTTATAGGTGTCTATTCTGCCATGCTTAGTGACATGGTGTGTGTATATACTGTATACATTGATCTTGTATTATGCTATAGATATACTGTATACACTGATCTTATATTAACATGATATAGATATACTGTTTACATTAATCTTATATTGACATGATGTTGATATAATGTATACATTGATTTTATATTGACATGATATAGATATACTGTATACATTGATCTTAAAACAGCATTATTGAAGCTTTAGTACATTTTTACCATTTACTTCTATTATCACAAGAAATGAAGTTACTTCGTGGAAACAGTTGTTATGAAACCTTTCACTTTTCATTTATTTCTTTTTCATCAGAAAGGAGAAACGTGATATCCATTTTTACAGGTTTCTACTCTATAGTTCCTTAAGGCTGTTTACAACCCTCCCTTCACTATATTAGGAAAAATAACCAAGAAAAGGTGTTTATTTGTGTACATTCTTTCTATTCGGTATTATAAATTCTATAGGGATTTTGACGTCACACCTTGTATCGGATGTGAATGAAAAATCGATGTGCCAAGGAATCTTTTCTTCCGATTCTGTTCATCATTCTAATTATGAGACTTTGAGTATGTTCTTTTGTACCTGACTGGATAAGCAGAACAAAAATGTAGATTCCATTGATAATAATGATGTTGGTAGAGACATTAAAGTGATCTTGAGTTATTCTTCTTCTTCCGTCTCTCTCTTTCCCTTTCCCTCTATCTAACTTTACTAATTAGTCTGTCTCTGTCTCCCTTTCTCTCTCTGTGCCAGCTACTCTCTCTATCTCCCTCTCTCTCTATCTCTCCCACTCTCTACTCCTCTCTCTACCCCCCTCTCTTTCTCCCTCCCCTCCTCTCTCTCTCTTTATTGATTAGTTTTCTCTGTCACCCTCCTACAGAGCATCACCACTAATACATTGCCACGCAAGACAACATCAACATACAGAGGTGTGGTGATCAAGTGTCTTCATGCGAACTGACGAACAATTAAGAATCACATCGCTTCTATTAATCAAACTTTATCATTCCCTCAGAGCGCTTCTTCTTGTTCTAATTAGAATACATAAATACATATCATCTTCATATGTTGAGCCACATCTCTGCACAACTTCTTCGTATTTTGATATTGAAAGAAACCACTGTATATAATCATTATTATTCATATCAGTTTTTTATGCTGAGCAATATCACTGTATACTCTCATATTCTGTGCTTAGTCGTATCACTGGTAATCACCTTCTTAAGTCTACGCCTGATCACATTGCTGCATATTCCAATTCTTTTGTTTCATGTTATATTATATCACCGATAATCTTTTCTTTAAAATTATGTTAAGTCATTTCAATGCAGATTCCATTCTCATTCTCGTGTTGACCCACATCAACACATACCCTCTTCTTTATCTCGTGTCGAACCATACGAATACATACCCACGCATCCATGTTGCAATGCCAGTCACGTCATATGATCCCCAGACGTCCCCAACCCCCAACCCCCCCACATAAGTCCCCCTCCCCTTCCCAAACACCGTCACATTCCCCCTCCCCAATCCCCTCACATTCCCTCTTCCTTCACCCCCTCACATTCCCCCTCCCCAACCCCAACCCCTTACATTCCCCCCCCCAACCCCAACCCCCTCACATTCTCCCCCACCAACCCCAACCCCCTCACATTCCCCCCTCCCCAGCCCAACCCCCTCACATTCCCCCTCCAACCCCAACCTCCTTACATTCCCCCTTCCCCAACCCCTTCACATTCCCCTCCCTCCTCTCACATTCCCCCTCCCTAACCCCAAACCCCTCACATTCTCCCCCCTCCCCAACCCCAACCCCTCACACCCCCTTCCCCCCCCCCCAACCCAACCCCCTCACATACCCCCCTCCCTCCCAACCCCTCCTCCAAGCCCCGCCAACCTCCCGCGGACGCAAGTTTGTGTTTCACTCTTGCCCGACCGCAGGGAGCGCAACTGAGACCGCAGGAGTTGCCGGAGACGCTCGTTAAATCTGCGCGACTCGAGTCTTCCCCTTCGGTCTGCGGTCGGGACGGCGGTGCTGCCTGGTTTCACGGTGTCGGTCTCGGGTGGATTCCCTCCTATTTTTTCATCATCTTAATATCTTTTGATTTATGATCTTGTGTTTCTTCGTGTTACTCCCGTGTCCCTTTTCTTTTTTTTTTTTTTTCTTTTGCGTGTGAGGGACCGGGAGTTCGAAGGGTGGTGATTGTTCCATTTCCGTGCGTAGGGAGTTCGTTGCTTCGATCGGCGTTCAGGCATGTGTTCCGTTCAAGAAGTGAGAGTTTTTCCGGAGTAAAAGCTGGCGGCGGTTTCGGTTACGGCGTTTGGTCTTTTCGCGAGTAGTAAAAGTTATCATATTGTATGTACAGGCCGCTGTTGTTGCTGCCGTTGAGTAGATAAACAATACTTATTTTTTATAGTTACCTTACCTTGTGAATAGGGAAAAATCAGTATGTGTTGCTATTTACTTGGTGTAGATAATACCTTTTTTGTTACCTTCTTGCGAATAGCAAAATAAATAAATATATAAATAAATAAATAAATAAATAAATAAAATTAAAAAAATAAAATAAAAAAAATAAAAAACATTTTCAGTATGTGTGCTGCTATTTAGTTGGTGTAGACAATGCTTTATTTTGTTACATTCCTGTGAATAGCAAAAAAAAAAAAAGAAAAAAAAAATCTCCAGTATGTGTCTGGAATGGAGATACAAGCAACGACATCCACTTCTTATCTTTTCTTTACTACAAGGCAGCTGATACAGCCTCACTGATACCACCGACAGCGCTGCAAATAACAATTACACACGCCATTCTAACCATGCCAACGAAGTACTTACGACACACGTTGGAGACAAATGCGAATACCAAGCTTGATATAGCTAGCATGCTTTCGAAAAGAAGTTATTGCTATTGTAAATGTCACTGCGGTTGATTTAGCTGTTGATGGGGAGATTGCCTCCATGCTAATAATACCCAAGCTGGTTCTCCTATAGCAGTCGGGGGGTTGTGTGCGTGTGATTGGAATGGGTAAAGATGAGGTTCATAAACTGGCCATGACGTTGGAATAAAGAAGGGGGGTTGTACTGCCTTGATCTTGTTGTCTTATTGTTATTGTTGTTGAAAGGGTGAACAATGAAAGGTTCTTAATGCCTGTGTCACTTGAAGGAACGAACATTACCATACTTTACTGCTTCTAGCGAACGAAAGAGGAAGAGAATAAGACAAAAGTGATGAAAGACATAACAAAAATAAATACGGAAGGAAGATAAAGCAATGGAAAGAGTTAGCAAAAAAAATAAAATATAAAAAAATATAATAATAATAATAATGAAAAGAAAAAAAGGGGGGAAGTAGATAAAAGAAAAACTAATAAAGAAAGAAAGAAAAACGAAAAGGAGATGAAATTCAAGCAGCAAAAAAAAAATCGAAGAAAAAGCACGAAAGAAAAATAAATAGTACTTTCAGAATGCACAGCGAATCGCCTGGGAACTTCACACGGGCGACTCCTATCAGCGAACGAAATCACGAGGAGGCTTCATAGGACCTCCATTGTCTCTCGGGAAAAGGGAACAGCTCCGTATCACAGCTCCTTCAAGGAACCCAGACGCGGTTTCCGAGAAGTTCGCAAGACAGTGGGTGATTTGCTGTTATTTTTTGGCATTTGTTTTTCTGTGAGACATTTTTATTTAAAGCATTTGTTGTATGCTTGGTTATCATTGTTGTTATCGTTAGTGGTGGTAGTGGTTGTTGTTATTAGTAACAGTGGCAGTGGTAGCAATATTATCATTATTATTATTGATAATATTAATGATATTATCATTATCATTATCGTTACTTCATTATCATTGACAGTAGCATTATTAACTGCATTGCTTTTTAACATCATGATTAATATCAATTCTAGACTACTATTAACATCAATATTATCATCAATAATACCATCAGTTTTGCTTTACCATTATCTTACCAACAATATTATTTTTTTTACCAACTCTTACATAAAAAAAATCTAACCCACACCCTACGCCCAACAACCGCCCCCCCCACCCGGTCCCTAAAAAAAAAAAAAAAAAAAAAAAAAAAAAAAAAAAAAAAAAAGTTGCACACACGTATCACATATCGTACGCAACATGAATATGCAATCATGCAACGAGTCCTCTGCTCATGCAAGTCAATCCTCTTTTAGTTGGTGATTAATTATCCTCCCTCACCGATAAAAGTGTTGTCGTTATAATAAGTATTCTATCATGAGTAAGAACCGAGCTTGTCTGAGCGATAAATGAGATTTAATTACTGCCAGCATTAAGAATTGAGCGATGATTAAGGTGAAGCTTGAACAGTGTTTGATCTGAACGAAATCATCATTATATTTTATTCTTAAAGCGAGTGACGATAAATTCCGAACAGTATTCTTAATCGAAGCGTAAATCTTGGATCGAAGCGAGTGAAACTTATCTTTACAGAGAGCATAATTTAATCTTGGATATTCTTTTAAGAAAATGATTTACAAAATAGAACTCGAGTCTGAAATCTTATTCGAAATGAAATTACATAAAAATGGTGCTTTCTATAATGGGAAGATTTATAATTAGTTAGTTTGGGAGAATTCAGACATTATGTCTTTTTTTTATTATACTGTGATTATCAGTTATACATTTATCATCATGTGCAACCTATTGCTTTACTATACTGCATATGTTTGTATTATTAGTTACTTTATTGCACAGTATATTATTTATTATGCTAATTTATGCCTTATCATACTGCAAATTGTTTTGCTATAGTTTTATTAGTCTAAATCTCTGTTTACGTTTGTTACCAATATGGCCTAAACATATTAACAGCCATAATTTATAGAAGTCCGACAAAAGAAAAGAAAAAATATACAATCACAGAAATCAAGGAAAAGAACAAAAAGAAGAAGAAGAAAAACAACAACAAGAATATAAAGAAGAAAGAAAAAAACTCGCGTGCAATAAAACAGCAAAAACAAAATCCAGCCAGTAGGTTAGCGGTCTCAGTGAGTCTAGGCGGTGGCCCGTGCCCACCCCGGCTACCACGCAACACTCACTCGGGGCATCACCATTCTGGTATGCCATACCATGACTGGCTGGTGTTGCTCTTGCCTCAGCCACCATTTTTTTTTCTTGTTTTTCTTCCTCGTTTCTCGGTTTACTTCCTGTTTATATCGGTTACTAGATTTTTTTTTCAAGCATATGCACATTCGGAGACATTGAGTGCGTATGTTAGTGTGTGCGAGAGTGTGTGGGTTTCAGGGTCTGTTTAGGTTTCTGAACACGCGCGTGTGACCCCATAGTTGAGGAGGAGAGCGAGTTGGGTCATGCTTTTTTTACACACACACTGACGCATGCGGGAACACGTAAGGCACGCTCGCAGACAGACAGACACAGACATACACACACACACACACACACACACACACACACACACACACACACACACACACACACACACAACACACAAATACAAATCCATATCCGGGCACACAGCACATCTGACTGCAAAGACCTACCAGACATGCAATATACCCAAGCGTCCCTGCCTTTATACACAATCACCAAGAGTACATATCTCACGACCCCCCCCCCCCAAAAAAAAAAAAAAAAAAAAAAAAAAAAAAAACAGACGTGACACCTATCGAAGAGGGCATGAGAAACCAGTGGCATAAAACGGTGTCATCTTTTTACCAGAGCAGAGCGAGAGAGAGAGAGAGAGAGAGAGAGAGAGACAGAGACAGAGATTAGCAAGGTTCAAGGTCTGATAAGGTCGCCAACACACCAAGGCGGAAGATGCGCAGATCGTGGACATCTGCTCGAAGGACATCGTCATTTCGCAAGACAAATTGTTATCGCACGCGCACATAGACACAGACAAACACATAGACACACACATGCACAGACACAAACATGCAAATACGTATATACATATATATATATATACATTTAATATATATATATATATATATATATATATATATATATATATATATATATATATATATATATATATGTATATAATATATATATATATATATATATATATATATATATATATATATATGTGTGTGTGTGTGTGTGTGTGTGTGTGTGTGTGTGTGTGTGTGTGTGTGTGTGTGTGCGTGTGTGTGTGTGATGTATAATGAATAATGTATAATACATTATACAATATATATATATATATATAAAAAGATATAGATATAGATACATAGTCATAATATATACATTCATACATACATATATACATAATATATATAATGAATAATATACATATATATATATATATGAATACATATATATATATACAT
>NW_020872457.1:75000-85000 GCF_003789085.1 Penaeus vannamei
CCTTTCCTTCCTCTCCTCATCTCCCCTCTCTTTCTCTCTTTCTTTTTCTTCCTTTTCTCTCTCTCTCTCTCTCTCTCTCTCTCTCTCTCTCCTCTTCTCTCTCTCTCTCTCTCTCTCTCTCTCTCTCTCTCTCTCTCTCTCTCTCTCTCTCTTCTTCTCCTATACATTATATATTGTTCTATAGATATTATCTTGTATTCCTTCATTCCTCCCTTCCTCCTCTCTTTTATCTTCTCTATGTCTACTTTCGTATCATTATTTGAGCGCTGGGAAGTATGAAAATTTAAAGCAGGCAACTCAAGTCACAATAATATTCGTTCCGGCTAAATGAGACGATAGAGAAACTGCCTTTTTTCTTTCTTTTTCTACTTCTTTATCTTTTTTTCTTTTTTTTTCTTTCTTTTGTCTGAATAACACGAAAACGTCTTTGTTCTCTTCTCTTTTTCTTCTTCTTTTTCTTCTCTTCTTTGTCTGGGACACGAAATACACCTTTTCTTCTTCCTTTTCTTCTTTACTTGCTCTTCGCTTCTTTGTCCTTGAACACAAAACATCTTCTTTTTTCTTTTTTCTTTTGCTTCTGTCTGAACACGAAACATCGTCTCTTCGTTTTCTTCTTTTTTCTTCTTCTCTTTCTTTCTTCCTGTCTGGAACACAGACACACGTTCCTTCTTCTTCTTCTTTCTTTCTTTTTTCTTTCTTTGTCTGGGAACACGAAACACTTCTTCTTCTTCCTTTTCTTTCTTTTCTCTGTCGGAAACGTTTCTTCTCTCCTTCCTTCTTTCTTTTCTTTCTTTCTTTCTTTCTTCTGGAACACGAACACGTCTCCCTTCTCTTTCTTTCTTCTTTAGTTCTTACTGGGAAACACGAAACACGTTCTCCTTCTTTTCTTCTTTTTCTTTTTCTTTCTTTGTCTGGGAACACGAACAACGTCTTTTCTCGGGAACACTGAAACACTCTTCTTCTTCTTCTTTCTTTCTTTCTTTCTTCTTTCTGGGAACACGAAACACGTCTTCTTCTTCTTTTTTTCTTCTCTTTCTGTCTGGAAAACACGTCTTTTTCTTTCTTCTTTCTTTCTTGGGAACACGAAACACGTCGTCTTCTTCTTTCTTTTGTCTGGGATCACGAAAAATACGTAATAGAAAATGTCTTTATGAAAAAAAAAGGTTAAAACATCCAATTCGCTTAAAGGATTCAATGATTCGAAACAACCTGATCGTAGTTAAACTGCAAAAAATAGTGTGTTGTGATATTGATAAATTATAGAACTTGATAAATACTTGTGACTGATATGGACTTCTAACAGAAATAAACTGCTCTAACTATTTATAGGCTCAAGTCCTTTTTAAATAGATTATAGAAGTGATTATATGAGGTTATGCGTACCGAAAGGTGTCCGAAACTGTGTTATTAAATGCTTCGTTCATTTAAGCTTTCACCTGCAACATAACCATCAATATATCAACATTAATGCACGCTTTCTCATGATTGCTGTGCGTTAAGGTGAATTTGTCGATGTTTGCGTTATAGGGGAGAGTTTGGATGAAGAAAATATCTAATTAACGTATTTTCAGACGGTTGGTGAGAAGAATTTTAGAAGCGCATTTCTTCAGATACGTAATGTAAGCGAATAATTTTTTCTTTCTTTGTCTGAGAGGCACGAAAACACGTCTTCTTCTTCTTCTTTTCTTTCTTTCTTTCTTTCTTTTTTCTTTCTTTGTCTGGGGACACGAACACACCTTCTTCTTCTTTTCTTCTTTATTTCTTCTTTCTTTGTCTGGGAAACCAAAACACGCCTTCTTCTTCTTCTTTTTCTTTAATTATTTCTTCTTTCTTTGTCTGGGAACACGAAACACGTCTTCTTCTTCTCCTTCTTCTTCTTTCTTTCTTTCTTTGTCTGGGAACACGAAACACGTCTTCTTCTTCTTTTTCTTTCTTTCTTTCTTTCTTTGTCTGGGAACACGAAACACGTTTCCTTTCTTTCTTCTTTCTTTCTTTCTTTGTCGGGGAACACGAAACACGTCTTCTTCTTCTTCTTCTTCTTCTTCTTTCTTTCTTTCTTTCTTTGTCGGGAACACGAACACGTTCTTCTCTTCTTTTTCTTTCTTTCTTTCTTTCTTTCTTTGTCTGGGACACGAAAAACATCTTCTTTCTTCTTTGTATGGGAACACAAACACGTCTTCTTCTCCTTCTTCTTCTTCTTCTCTTCTTCTCTTTCTTTCTTCTTCTTCTTTGTCTGGGATCACGAAAATACGTAATAGAAAAGTCTTTATGCGAAGAAAAAATAAAAAGGTAAAACATCCAATTTGCTTCGGTGATTCGAACAACCTGATCGTAGTTCTACTGCAAAAAAAGTGTGTTGATATTAATAAATTATGTAAATTGATAATACTTGTGACTGATATGACTTCTAACAGAAATAAACTGCTCTAACTATTTATAGGCTCAAGTCCTTTTTAAATAGATTATAGAAGTGATTATATGAGGTTATGCGTACCGAAAGGTGTCCGAAACTGTGTTATTAAATGCTTCGTTCATTTAAGCTTTCACCTGCAACATAACCATCAATATATCAACATTAATGCACGCTTTCTCATGATTGCTGTGCGTTAAGGTGAATTGAATTTGTCGATGTTTGCGTTAGGGGAATTTGAATGAAGAAAATATTTGATAAAAGTAATTTTTAACGGACAGTTGGTCTGAGAAGAATTTTAGATACGGAATGTAAGGCCTATAGGAATAATTTAATAAAATAGTAATAATGATGATGATAATAATGATGATGATGATGATAAAGATAAAGATAAAGATAAAGATGAGATAAAAATACAAATACAAAAAAATAATGATGGAGATGAAGATGATGACGGTGATGATGAAGATGATGATGGTGATAATGATAATATTGATAATCTAGGATTTGGTGAGACAGTCTCTTATGACTTCATTCAAATTATGGCTGTCTACTAAAACCATTCCTATTTTTGCAACAGGAATAAGATTTAATCACTCTTTGTGAAGTGTGAAAGGATACGTTCTTAAATCAATTATGAAAATCCACTTGCAGATTGACCTTCTAACCTCATAATTAAAGTCAGCTTCCATGTACAGTTATATATTTCAATTACAAGGCTCATGATTGCCATTAATTGTCATTTGTAGATTGTCATGTACAATTATATATTTCTATTTCCCTGTCCAATATTCTTTTACGTCAACGAAATTATAATCCCTTGTTCTGTGAGTGTCAGTCTCTTCAGTACTTACATCTACAGAAATAGATTAATGAAGTGTAATCCCTTCAATACTTACATCTTATAAATAGATAAATAAATAAAATAAGGCTTCACACTTAAATAACATCTACAGAATAGATTAATGAAGTGTAATCCTTCAATACTTACATCTTATAAATAAATAAATTAATTAATAAGGCTTCACACTTAACTTCAGTAATTCCGATTAAAAGCACTGATTATTACTTGGTTGTTGTTTATCAGTTGGTATATATTTTATTCTTATTTTTAGTGCATCTTTAATAATTAAGAGGATGGCAGCTGTCTAGCACATTGGGAAATTATTTTGTCTTTTAATATTGCAATTTCATTTGATGTGTATATGTTATTAGTTCATCAGCAGCATTTTCTTTCTATCTACATCTTTATCAGTGTCTCCTCTTCCAATATCATCACTTTCTTTTTCTCTCCATCTTCATAAGATTTCTTGCTCTATTCATTATCATTACTTTTCTTATCTCCTACATAATTAGTTTCTCCTTCTCCCCATCATCATTTTAAATTTGTTCTTCACCATCATCCACTTTCTTTCTCCCTCATTACTGCACTTTTCTTCGTTTGCTCCATCATTAATCATTTTCTTGTCTCCATCCACCATCACTTTCTTTTTTTTCTCTCGTCATCACTTTCTTGCTTTTTCTCCAATCAATCATTTTTCTTCTCTGAATCATCATTAGCCTTTCACCCTTTCCCTATCATCACCATTTTTCGTCTTTCCACCATCATCACTTTTCTCATTTATCGCTTTTTCTTCTTTCTCTAATCATTATCAGTTTCTTCTCTCCATCATTATCACTTTTCATCCGTCCTCATCATCATTTTCTTGTCTTCACCATCATCACTTTCTTTCTCCTCTTCATCACTTTCTTCGTTTCTCCATTATTATAAATTTTCTTCTCTCCATCATCATTACGTTTCACCCTCTCCCATCACCATTCTTCGTCTTCCACCATCATCACTTTTTCTCATTCATCACTTTCTTCGTTTCTCTATCATTATCATTTTCTTCTCTCCATCATCATTACTTTTCATCCGCTCCATCAATCATCATCATTTTTCTGTCTCCACCATCATCACTTTTTTTCTCTCGTCATCACTCTTCTTCGTTCTTTCCATCATTATCTTCTTTGTCTCCACCATCATCACTTTCTTTTCTCCCTTTTCATCACTTTCTTGTCTGTCCATCATCATCATCATTTTCTTGTCTCCATCACCATCATTTCTTTTCTCTCTCGTCATTTACTTTCTCCGTTTCTTCTCCATGATTATTTTCTCTCTCCATCACCATTACGCTTTAACCTTTCCCTATCATCATTATTTTCGTCTTTCCACCATCATCACTTTTTCTCGCATTCATCACTTTCTTTCTTCGTTTCTCCATCATTATAATTTTCTTCTCTCCAACATCATTACTTTTCATTCGTCATTATCTCCATCATAATCATTTTCTTGTCTCCACCATCATCACTTTTTTCTCTCGTCATCACTTTCTTCTTTCTCTATCATTTTTTTCTCTCCATCATTATCACTTTCTTTCTCCCTCTTTCATCACTTTCTTGGTTCCTCCCCATCATCATTACTTTTCATTCCTCCCCATCATCATCATTTTCGTCTTTCCACCATCATCACTTTCGTCTTCTCTCATCATCACTTTCTCCGCCTCTCCATCCCTCCACCAACACTACGTTTCTCCACCACACTGCCATATCCTTATCTTCATCACTAACACGTTTTCATTTCTCCATTATCATCACTTTTTTTCATTTCTAAATCATCACCATTCTCTTCCTCTTCCTGTCCTCGTTTTCTCCATCTCTTCATCACAATAAAGTTATTTACTTGTTCTTCATCACTCTTTCATATTTTCATCACCTATGTACTGTTCGTTTATCCGCCATTATTATTTTCTCCTTGTCTCCATCATCACTACTTTGCTTCTTCTCTCTTGTTATCACTTTCTTCTCATCACGTTTCATTCATTTCTTCATTATCATCATACTCTTCTTCTTCTCTTTGCCAGCACACTTTGTCCTTTCGCCATAATATCACTTTTTTTCAACTCTCCATCATCATCACTTTGTCCTTTCGCATCACTTTGGTCCTTTTCGATAATATCACTTCTTTCATCTCTCGCATCATCATCACTTTGGCCTTTTCGCCATAATCATCACTTCTTTCATCTCTCCATCATCATCACTTTGCCTTTTTCGCCATCGATCATCACTTCTTTTCATCTCTCCATCATCATCACTTTGGCCTTTTTCGCATCATCACTTCTTTTCATCTCTCCATTCAATTATATCATCTTTTCCTTCTCATCACCAATCATTTGCTTTCATCTCTCCATGATCATCACTTTCTTCATCTCTCCATCATCATCACTTTCTTCATCCTCTCCATCATCATCACTTTCTTCATCTCTCCATCATCAAACATCATCTCTCCACATCATCACTTTCTTCATCTCTCATCATCATCATCTCTTTCATCATCATCTCGCTATCATCATTTTCTCCATCATCATCACTTTCTTCATCTCGCTATCATTCATATTTCTCATCATCATACTTTTCATTCTCCATCATCAATCACTTTCTTCATCTTCGTCTATCCTCATTCTCCATCATCATCACTTTCGCTCATCTCTCCATCATCATCACTTTCCCTCATCTCTCATCATCATCACTTTCTTCATCTCGCTATCATCATATTTTCTCCATCAATCATCACTTCTTCACTCTCGCTATCATCATATTTCTCCATCATCATCACTTTCTTGATCTTGCTATCATCCTTTTTTTAAAGCTTCTCAAATGTCATCACTTTTCATCACCACTTTCGCAGTTCCTCATTCATTACTTTCCTTCATCTCTCCATCATCATCACTTTATCCTTTCTTCATCATCTTTACTTTCCCATCTCTCCATCCATCACTTTCTTTCATTCTCCAATCATCATCACTTTTCCTCAATCACTTCACTTTCTTCTCATGCTCTCCATCATCATCACTTTCCTCATCTCTCCCATCATCAATCACTTCCTCTTCATCTTCGCTATCATCATCAACTTTATCCTTTCTCCATCATCATCACTTTTTTCATCTCTCCATCATCACCACTTTCCTTCATTTCTCCATCGTCATCACTTTCTCTCTTTCTCCACCATCATCGCGTTCTTTCCTCCTTCACCATCATCAATATTATCACCATTATCTCTTAATTCCTGTACCTTTCACCTCATTAAATTCCTCTCGCTCCATTTCCTGGGTGAGGAAGCGAAGGGAAGGAATGAGAGAAATGAGGAGGAGGAAGAGGAGGATTGAGGGAGGGGGGGGGTAAAGATGAGGGTGAGGGTATAGAAGGGAAATAGATGAGGGAAAGGGAAATGAAAAACAATGAGGAGGAAGAGGAGGATTGAGGGAGGGGGGGTAAAGATGAGGGTGAAGAGGAAATAGATAAAGGGAAATGAGGAGGAAATGGAATAAAGATGAGGGTGAAGAAGAGGAAAAATGAGGTTGAGGAAGAGGAGTAAAGATGAGGATAATAAGGAAAAAGATGAGGGGAAATGAGGGTGAAAATGAGGGGTGATGGAGGGGGAGTGAAGATGAGATAAAGAAGAACGAGAAGAGAGAATGAGGGATAAAAACGGGGAATATGAGAGAGAAGAAGCGATGTGGGAAAAAATAAGAGAGAATGAGAAAAAAAAAGAAGAGAAGTGACGTAGAGAAGATGAGAAGGAATGAGGAAAAAGAATAAGAGTGAAACGGAGAGTAAGAATGAGGAAGAATAAAGAATGAGAAAAAAATTAGGAAGAGAAACAATAAACATTTTCGTGAATCATCATAATATCGGACAATAATGTTGATAGTGATAATAAAAGTAATGGCAATAGAATAATTACAATGGCAACAACACCAGTAATAATGATGATAAAAATGATGATAATGGCAGAAGTAGTAGTAATAGTAGTAGTGATAATAATGATGATGATGATGAGAATGAAGATGCTGATAATAATAACAATGATGATAACGATAACGATGATATTGATAATAGTAATAATAATGATGATAACAATAATAATAATTTTGACAATAATTAGGATACTAATAATAATCATAATAAGAGTAATGATGATAACAATGATAATAATTACAACAATAAATAATGATGATGATAATGATAATAATAATGATAATAACAATAATACATAGTGATAATAATGAAAATAATAACAATAATAACTAATAATGATAACAATAATAAATATGATAAATATAATAATGATAATGATAACAATAATAACATAATGATAACAATCAGAATAATAAGAATGATACTGATAATAGTAATGACAATAAGGATGATAATAATAATGGCAGTAACAATAATAATATAAGTGATGATAGTGATACTAACAATAATAATATATTAACATCACGTGTATACTGCATGCTAAGAAAACAAGACACATCAGTAATATTTTCACGTAGCTATAAATGAAATAAAAAATAAAATGAAATAAAATAAAAAAACACCAAAAAAATTAAATAATTTCAAACGCCACATTAGTTCACTTGTTGCGACGTAAATAAATATTTTCTTTAATGTATTTCTTGCATGTCACTCTATGATAAGGGTTTTCTCTCTCGCAAGCAGATTCTTGGCAAATTCCAAAATCATTGAGTCGCATCCAGTGGGTACCGTCTTATGGACATCTTGACTATTGGCATTTCTAGAAAGTTAGTTTTTCTATCTATCTGTCTATCTGTCTAGCTGTCTGTCTGTCTCTGTTTGTATCTCTCTCTCTCTCTTTTCCTCTCTATCTATCTATCTCTCTCTCTCTCTCTCTCTCTCTCTCTCTCTCTCTCTCCTCCTATCTATATATATATATCTATATATATATATATATATATATATATATATATATTTATTAGATTTTATTGTGTGGATCATTGCACATTGTACATTACATAAGGCAAATAAATCGGCTGTGTAACTGAATAACTGTCCAAAATCTTCACAAGAGGTAGACTATATCTGTCAGCGTCCCATGGCTAAAAGACGAATATTTTCTAGTCCTTGGTCAGAACACACAGGGTCCTGCAGGTCTGAATGCTTAATTGTTAACACGGGTATTGATAGGTTACTGTACTTATCTCACGTTTACTATATGATGTATCCTTTCGTTCGTCTTATAATGGCTCGAATGTCGAAGTAAGAATGCAAGATGGGATATATATTTAGATGATTATGAGATATTAATGCAATGTTTGCTGTTGCTTTTTTTTTCAAGGATGGAGTAGGTGATGTCTACTGGAAGTTTTTATTATCTAGAGAGCTAGATTTATTGACAGGTTGACAGGTAGACAGATACAGTAGATTGGGAGTTTTCAGTCTGGTGTTCGCATACCCCAAGAGAGGCATAGGAGGGGGCACGCCACCTATAGGCCTATCGCGACGTATGGCAACCCTTGGAAAGACACTGCGAAAGATTACTTCCAGTCTTGCTAACTCCCTTGCTGTTCGGATTAGGTCAGGGGTTCCCAGGGGGTTCACGGAGGACTTTATCATATATAAGAAACGTGAATCTTTCCTTAAAGTGTTCTTGTCCTATAGCTGTTGGCAGCATTACATTACTTATAACGAGTAATAACTGAATCTGAGAAGATGGCAGACACTGAATGGGTCTGTGTCGCAATATTTTACGCACTGGTAAGCTGTATAACGTACACTGCAACGTTTGTTATCAAAATCGGTTATAGTGAGGCATAAGTGCATATTCGGGGAAGGCTAGATCAGAAGCAACTCGAGGAGGTGTCATGGCGTCTGATTCTATTTTTGGAAAAAAAGCACATGGGGGTTTATTTTGATGACGTCACAAAAGTTACGGATGCTTTGTGAATGTGGTCGATCATTTTGGTCTCTCCAATTTTCAAAAAGGAAAATAATTATTTTGATAGTTATATTTTCATTGAACAACGCTCAAAACAGACGCCATGACACCTCCTCGAGTTGCTACTGACCTAGCCTTCCCCGTGCTTATCCGATCATTTATAGAATGGATACGTTACTCAGCAGCTGATCGTCTGTATCATACCTTCGCCAGTCATCTGTAGGGAATACGAATAAGACAGACTTTGTGCTAGTTAACGTTACTATTATTCTGAAGCCGTTCATGAAGGCAGTATTCTCTGCGCATTTAAATAGGGTTACACATGAGCAGCATAACTTGCTTTCAGACACACGTGTGACGGAGGCATAATCTACCGACTTTTTTGTCGCCTGTTATTTTCGTAATTTACAGGAACATTGTGTCAGTTCCTATTCCTTATTTTTACCTCGCTATTCGTTTTTCTTTTTCTTCTTCTTCTTTTTAATTATAGTATTTAAATACTACTTTCGGTGCTCGGTTTGATTCCAGTACTTAAGACTTGGCCATATGCTTCTCCACGATGATAATGGTATTTATTAATTTGAAACACCTTTGTATAGGATAAACACACACAGCTGATTGTTATTTTACGTTTTTTTTATTTTTTATTTTTTTTATTTTTTATTTTTTTTTTAGTAATTGTAATTAAGGCATAACGTTCAATGAAATAAAATAATTCATTCCTCTCTATAACTTTTTCCAGAACTGGAGAAGGAGAAAGGAAGAAACACGTAGAGAAGAAGAGATAGCGGCCACAAATGGTCCCAGTACAC
>NW_020872457.1:90000-105000 GCF_003789085.1 Penaeus vannamei
AAGCGGCAGTAATCGGTACTATCATTATCATCATCGTTGTTCTTACCACTATCAACTTTATTATTATCATTGCCATCACCGCCATATTCATCTTCAGTATTGATATCACAGTATCATCGTCATTACTTGGTGTATCACTTTGTTGCTGTCTCATAAAGCTGATATTTTATTTAGAAGCATAGACCAATATGCAGAATTTCACCAATAAAGTTTGGAATAGGAATGTATAGGCCTATAACGTGTGGTGAATGGCAGAGACAGGTGCAGATTCGCTGAGAACACCTGTTTTGCGTATGAACAGGTGTGCACGCTTGAACCCAAACACCAAATGTGCTAATTATGTATCTAAATTCCACTCCACATTTCGCCTGAATCGGGATTTAGGGAAATAATTATACACTCTTAGAGTATTTCTGGATAAATGTTTTGACGTAAATACGTGAGGTCGGTTTAACTTGCTCTTTTCACACACACACACACACACACACACACACACACACACACACACACACACACACACACACACACACACACACACATACACCGCCCCCCCCTCACACACACACGCACAACAAACGCTTATGTATATACACACATAGATGAATCTAAGTATATTTATATTATATATTCATATTTATATATTCATTTATAAATATTCACACATAAAACCTGTGTGTAAGATCACGAATACGAAGAGTGGGCACGGGTTGAAAATGTTTAAGTCATGTTCAAACCAGATTAAACCAAACAAATCTTTTGTTTTATCTCTCAGTGCCAAATTAGTAAGAATATTTAACCTCCAGGCTCGGTTAGACAACATAAAATACTACAGACATTATTGTCATTGAACAAATATAAAATGAACAAGTGAAACCCAATACATATACTAAATGAGTATGAAGAGTATTGAAAAGTCACAAAAAAATTGTATTGTGTGATATCAGTTAACTCACTCCGTTTTCTATATACAGAGAAGAGGGCAGACAAAAGCAGTTATTACTAGTACGGAATTTTGTACATCCTTTCGTCTTATATGACCTTTGATATCTACCACATGTATTTGTTTAAACCATTAACCATTAACGCCATTTCACTGGAGGTATTTTTTGAACGCAAGATGCTGGAAAAGATTACCTAATCTTATTTAATGTATCTTCAAACTCAAGTTACCTGTTATACCTTATTTTGGCTGAAAATGTGTATTACAGATGGTTTGCTGTTGTTGCCATTATCATCATCATTATTATTATTATTATTATTATTAGTAGTAGTAGTAGTGGTATTAATATTATTATCATTATTATTATTTTATTATTATCATCATCATCATCATCATCGCTGTTGTTATTGCTGTTATTATTGTCATCATCATCATCAATAGCAAAAATAGCACTATCACCATTATGACTGTATAAACTAACATACTTGTTATCGTTATCCTCATCATTACTATTATCATTGTTGACGTTATCATTACAATTATTATTATCATTTACCATTTCTTACCATTACAGTTACCATAATCAGTGAGGAAATGTTTTCACCGTGTTATTATCATGTATTATCTCTATCACCACTACTTTCATCAGTATTAACCTTGTGGACGTTTATTCGAATCCGTTAGCTTCCACAGGATGGCCAGAACGTTTTCCGTAGATAGAATGGTGTAATCTCCGTTGGCGTACGTGCGTTTGTGGGTGTATGTGTGCTTGTGTATGTATGCGTGTCCGTCTGTGTGTGTGCGTGTGTGTGCGTGTGCAGGTTTGTGGGTGTACGTGTGTGTTTATGTATGTACGTATGTGCGGTTGTGTGTGCGTAGGTTTGTGGGAGTATGTGTGTGTTTATGTATGTATGTATGTATGTGCGTTTGTGTATGTTTTTGTGTGTGTGTCCCCTTGTGTATCTTTATTATATCTTTCTTTCCATTTTTGTGCGTTTGTGTATAAAAGCGAGCATGCTGTAAGGAAAGCACTGATTAAACGCGATCACGACCTCAGCGGTAATTCCTTTACTGGCTGGAAATCGGTTAGACATATTTGAACTGAAATAGAAAAAAAAAACAGAGATAACGGATAAACTTTAAGATAAAGTTTATTCCCTAGATTACGTGTCTCGTACATAATAGCTTCACTAAAACGTTCACATTCGTTTATCACATTTTGTTTTTCGTTGATATAAACGTATATTTACGTTTTTTTTATTACCTTTTCATTCAAATATTTAGAAGAGAGAGAGGAGAGAGAGAGAATGAGATAGAAAAAGAGAGAATAAGAGAAAGCCAGAGAGAGAAGAGAGAATGAGAGAGAGAGAGAAAGAGAGAGAATGAGAGAGAGAATGAGAGAGAGAGAGAATGAACGAAATAGATAGATGGAGACAGATAGATAGATAGGTAGAGATAAATAGATAGATAGAGATAGATAGATAGAGATAGATAGATAGACAGCGAGAGAGAGAGAGAGAGAGAGAGAGAGAGAGAGAGAGAGAGAGAGAGAGAGAGAGAGAGAGAGATTCTGCCTACGAAGATGTTTTAAAACTCTGTATGCATGCAAGTGAATTTCATAACATAGGCCAGTGACTGATATGGGCATCACATAACGTATTCTCTAGAGGGTACTTCATACGGATGTGCAACCTTCCTAGGAAATTCCAGTGAATATTGTCAGTCTAAACGTTTTAAAGGGATGCTAAGAATAAGTTGCTAACAAGTATTATGTTCTTTGTACAAATAACTCAACATATATTCAACCACAACGCTCTTAAAAATGTATCTACGTGACTGAAAGAACCCATTTCAACCGTCTTTATTTTAAAGGTTCATAAGTAAATAAAAGCAGTTCATGCGCTACTATTCAAACATGAATGCTGAGAAAAATGCATGGTGGGAACCGTGTTTTTTTAATTCCCAGAACATTCTAAGAAAATTTTACGTCACTCAAAAGACAGAAGTGCACGACGTATTGTGCAAGATCCGTTCAGTGTAGCCAAGTCCCTGTGGTACGAATTTTCCTACTTTTAGTTGCACGTCATTTCCTCGAATCATCAGACTATTATTTACTCTATAGACGTTTTATCATTATTGATTTCGAAGGTTCAAGGGGATTAAGGCAGTAAGCAGGTGGTCGGGAATATTTAATCAGATTCCATCGGGGTTGGTAATGCTATCAGGGTATCTACTTGAACGCCATACGAATTGGCAACACACATTCAGGTATTCATTTTATATGTAACAGGCTAATTTAATAGAATCGTAGAGGCAGATTTTACATGTGGGGAGATGTGCTATCCCACCCCGTCAAGAGTGCCATTCAAACCCCTCCATTAGGTGATTGTTAAAAATCATTGGAGTACACGTGTCCAAGCCGTCATCAGGGTTATTTCCATTTGCAATGTATTTGAAAATTTAGAGGCCTGAGCTTATTTTTCATCTCCGTGTTATTGAAAACCTTCATTGAGGAACAAAAGTATGATATGTTATCGGTCGAAACCAGTAATGAGCGACGTTGTGTTTTATTCAGGTGGCTATAATAATGGGAAAAATGAATTCCGGCAACGTGTAGTGCCTAGAATATTGGAACCGGCGAGAAACATCTGGCAACGTTACGTTACGTTTCCAGTCGCGTTCGCTGCATTTGGATGTATCTTGATATTACGTGTCATTGATTTTTTCTCTTTTACGCTGGGTTGTAGATATTAATATAGAAGGTTTGAATTGATTTTTAGCTTCTTTGATATGGGCATATGGATATTTTGATGTGTTTAAAGGGATAGAATACCATATTTCAACCCAAGTCGCAGCCACTTCTGGTGTTTGAAACATAACAAGAATTTTCAACGTTTGCTGCCTATCCTCATTTTATAAACCTTACAATTTTCAACCCCTAAAAGTCGCGTATGGAACGGAAAACAAACCCTTGCCAACAAAGGCATCTATTGACCCCTTTACAAAAGACGAGAGAAGCAAAAAAGACCACTTATAAGGCTATTGAATGTTTTTAAAAGAACGAACTCTCCCTCATCGGCCATCATGAGAACCTGTCCTTGAGAACCTAAACATGGAACACATTGAGGAGAATTGAGAGGAAAAAATCGCTCCTATGCCTCTTCTGCCCGCCTGACAGCCTGATCAGCGGCGAGAATTGAATCAGGTAAGACGCTAGAGTGGATATCGACGCGAGTGGAACGTTGGGGGGATGAAACGTTTGCGGAAAATAGGATTGAAAAGAGGAGGGGGAAGGATGGGTGTGGGTGCGCAATGGCGATCACGGAGATAAAAAAATCGGATTTTTGGGATGTTTCGGGTGGGGTTGGTCTCCCCGAGCATCAATTTACGCCCCGGAGGCTGCAAGACGACTATTCGAAGTCGTTTCAGGTGGTTATTGCTTCCCCGTGACCTTGCCAGGTGAAGAGGAACGTTTTATAATTGGGGATCCGGGAGGCTCTGGCAGCGGGTGAGTCAGGGAGTGAGGCGTAGTTGCGTGACTCATCTTCGGTGACTCATCTCCCCGCCATAAGACTCATCCACGAGGCAGACGCGGGTGAGTGGGTGACATTCGAATACATTTCATCGCTTGTGTGCGTGCTTGGGAACTGCGACCGTCAATTAACGAGGAATTAGTGAATAACGAGTGAGTAATGCCGAGGCTCTCGGGTGAGTAAGGGGGTGGGGAGCAGGGGAGAGGGGGGAAGGGAGGGAAGCGTTTGAGATTCATCCCAGCTTCAACTGTTGCAGTGGTTGAAGGGGTGGGGGAGTGGGGGGAGGCAGTCCACTCGTTTTGCAAAGAATTTTCTATTTTATGGTAGGGGTGGGGGTTGAGATGGGGGGGATAGGGAGGATATGTTGGGGGTCGAGAAAGGGGAAGGAGGTAGGGGGGATATGTTTGGGGTTGAGAAGGGTGGGGGAGGTGTGTGGGTGTGTGCTAGGTCTGAAAAGGGTAGGGGGAGAGGGAGTTAACAAAATTGTCTGGTAAGGTTTTGCAGTGATAATATCATGATAATAAGGATAGATTTGAATAATGGATGAAGTGTATATGAACTGTGTGTAAATGATAAGAATAATAATGAAATAAAATGTGATAATGGCTGGTGAATTAGAATGAATTTATGTAAGATAGTGAGATGTGATGATGGTCAAAAGAGATGAGGTAATGGTTTAGAAGACACCTGCAGTGGCTTCCAAAGTAATGTTTTGTAACCTAAAGATGTGTTCTCTCCCAATTCACAGGTAGATAACCCATAATCTTTGCTGGATAACCTACAATCTAGAACTTAATTGCTGTTGGAGTGTTAGGTATTCATGAGATTGTAAGGAGGCCAGTGGCAGATGCCAGGTGCCTTCCAAAAATTTCCCAAAAATAGTAGTGTGTATATTTTATGACAATTTGGTGTTATTTTCCAGTCTGTAGGAACTTCATATTTATTTCTTTGTAACAGGAATGGCAGTCAGCTGTTGCCACAGCAAAAGCCAACAAACCTCCAAACCAGACAATTTATTGTCAAATAAGATACTGATGTAAGATCTTGTTGACCGGGATACATGTGGTGGAAGTTTGTTTGCTATAGAGCAAGGTGTAGAGGTTATGGTAATTTCTTTTAATAATTCTTGAGAATTACAACTCACTTTTGAGATTTTAGAATTTTTTATATTAATTATATTTTCTTTGTTTTCTATTATTGCAGAGTATTAGCTTGAATTCTGTATTATGTAATTGTCCAGAGTAGGACTGGATCAAGTGATAATCATATGATGCAGAAGTAAACAAACTTCTATCACTTAAAATTGTGGTCTGACCAATTCCATTTTTTTATATGCAGGGAGTCCCTGTTTTTTGTCATTAATATGGACCAGAGAGCAGGGTGTAATGTGGGCTGAGACTGCACTATCCAGTGTTTTGTGCAACTATATGCTTTGTTTTCATATTCTTAAGATGATACTAAGAAGAGTGTTCATGCTAAAGAGAAATGCAGCTTAGTGTTACTGAGGGCGAAGCACAAAGATAGAAGGAAATGAACACCACTATTTATAGAGCATAAGAACTTGTAAACAACACAGGTATAGCAGCTGTAGCCTCATATTTACCTCAGAAGGAGGAAAATATCTGTTACATATCACCGCTCAGGACTAAGTCCACAACACTTGCACACAGCTGGAGTTCTTAATGTTCCATTTTCTATAAGTTGGCACAAAATGATTATAAAGGGGTATAAGGGGAGCCTTTTCCTCCTGTTGAGGGAATAAGGTAGGAAAGGTTTGATTGGGATTTTAAGGTTCGGACGATATCCCAATGTTTAGGTATCTGCTATTAGTGTGTGGCAGAGGCGATGGGAAAGAGGATCGGGTTATGTGCGGGTAGATGGGAGGGCTTCATCATGTATTACATCATTCATCTTCTCTTTTGTTTTTACAATAGTTCTTTTGAAAGGATAATGGGGTGGTTGAGATGGTTGGGTGAGGATTGTCATGTATTAAATGTATGAAATGATAAAAAAAAAGAAAAAAGAAAAGAAGGAAAGAAAGATGAAACTCCCAAGTTTGTGCTGGCATTTCTTCAAGAATATTTAGATATTAAAGAATTCACTACAAAATAAAACATGGTGGTCCCAGTATCAGCTGCATTTTCACTGCTTTTACTACTTTTTAATATTTTCAGCTTTTTAGTTAGTGTCAAAATATGTAGATGCTTAGCTTTGGTAGGGTTTCCATCAGCCATTATCTGTTCATGAATATAGAAGGTAAATCAATATATTCTCAACAGCATACTGGTAGACTGGTGTGTGGCATTAGCCTCTTTCCATGGCTAGAATGTAGACATCTGTTATTCATGTTTCCTGCATTTTTTTGTTTCAAGGGGCATGAACTTCAAGAATTTGGTAAATATTGATATTTTGAAATCCATGTTCTTATTTTATTTATTTTTTCCACCTTGTACCTTTTGTTCTTTGGTTCTTATATGTTGGCTGTGCTATGACTATTAGTACGTAGACCAGTGGCAGGTGCTTGAGTCTGCAGTCAAAGTTTCCCAAATGTTTTGCATTTATTGTATAGAATATAAATTATTTTATATGAAATATAAAATGCTCAAGTTTAGAGGAATCTGACAAGATTCTACTGTTTTGTGCACACCTCTAGTGCTATAATATATAGAAATTATTATCATTTTGATAACACAAGTCATGTAGTCATCCTTGAATACATATTTCTCTTACTCTAAGCAAAACATTGTGCAAAAAATAGTTACAGCACCATGTAAAAGTAAAAAGAAGAATAGAAGTGAAGGAGATAAGGATGCCACAGATGCCATAAATTTCTTCCTTTGTCTGCTGGTATCTACTGTAAATGTTTGTTAAGAAATGTTCTCAGACAGTGTGGGGAAACACCTCCACTCACCCTAATGCTATGTTTACAATTTTGGCAAACATGTTCTTCTCATAGAGGGTATAGACCAAGTTATAAGGCTATGAGTCTGTGTCCTATCATTGTTCTTCAAGAAATCCATAGCCAAATGGTAATATATTTTATGGTAAAACTGTTTTCATATGTTATGCTTCTCACAGATTTAGACAAAACTAAAAGTTAAAGGGTAGACTGAAGCTTTTCACAGTGTCTTAGTTAATACCATTTACTACTGTAAAATCATGCTGCAAGTCACCTCTGATACTAATCCTTTAGTATCTGTGCTGGATTAAAGTTAACAATCATTTGAATGACTTTGCTACAGAAATGTGTTCTGAAGTTTTGTGAATATGAGTCTTTTTGAAAGGATTCATGAAGCTGGATTGAGGAATGAGACGGGTTTAAGGGGGCCGTCGTAACGAAAATTTTCAAAAACACTCGAAAAATAAAAAAAATCTCCAGTAATCTAGTGGGCTTTGGCAATCTCGTGACGTAATTTTTGCTAAATATGTAAAATTAAAGGAGTTGTGACTAAATCTCTGACCCCCGACCCCCCGCCCCCTGCGTCCGTGAAAATTTACTCGACAATTTTTTTTTCCGTATTTTTGTTCAGTTTATTTTGGAATTCTCTGGTAGCTAGCTGGCAACTCTGTTTACCCATCAGCTGATCGCCAAGCCTGGGGCTCTGGGAGACAAAACTCCACCAGAAAATCAGAGAGAAAGGTTGTCAGCTCTTACCTCCATAACACCATATTGCAGAGTAGGCCCATATAACAAAGTAAGGGGACAATACTAACTGTAGAAGTTATTCTATTATTTAATAACCGTAATATGATCAGAAATACTCCTTAATCACAGCTGCAATAGTTTTTTATACATTTATATACCTCACGTGGCCAGGTTAGGTACTGGAAAACCTGTGTTACCAGGCGGTAATTCCACAATTATGTGCAGTTATTACCATTAGTACTTTGCAAAAGGAGGGGACAGTGTACCAGCTACACTTCAGAATACCATGTGAATGTAGCAAGATTGCCACAGAGATTAGAATTCTAAAAAAAAGAAAGAAAAAAAAAATGGAGGGAAATCCAAAATTTTGGAGCCCATTATCTCAAAACTAAACTTTTGTCAACATTTGTCAGCATTTTTAAAATTCATCCATAAATACTTGGGTGATTCTAATAGGGTTTGGATCGTTTAAAAGCTGAATATATTTGTGATGGTTTTCTTAGAGAAAATTTTCATTTTAGGTAATAGTAGTCTATATATCATATCTTGATGTTCAAAAGACAGGGCATTTAGAAAAAAAATAGATTCCCACTAATCTGAAACAAAATTTAAAACTGGTTATTGCAAATTTTAGGTATTGCTATTGATTATAGGTGGTAATTTTTTCAACAAATTTGTTTAATGGATAAATGCCAATTTTAAGAGGCTGTTGATTGTTCAAAAACTTGTTTTTCGTTAATAACTTTATTATTTATTAGCCAAATGATACGAAACTTGGTGGTGTTTATCACTTTAAATTTATGTATTACATATTAAAAAATAACGAATATCCGATCATAACTGACGAACTTTGTTCTCTCAAGGATGTTGCATTATGTCAGAGGTGTGTTACTACAAAGTTTGTGTGAAGTTGTCGTTAGTATTTTAACTAAGAATTTTGTCAGTGCTTCATTATTTGTCTGTTGCCAAAGTTGAATAACCATCTTTCCATACATTATGGAAAGGTAGTCACAATATCTCTTGATAAGAAAGTGTAATAATTTGGCAGTTGACAAACTGGAGATTAACACTCGAACGTTTCCTGTCACTGATAACCTTAAAGGAGAGTGAAGTGACGTTTTCTATTTCTATCTTTTGCAAGGGGATTTTTGATACACTTATGTAGCATGAATGGTATTATTTTTGTTATTACTATAACAAAAAATTTGAAGGTATTGGCCTGATAAAAATCCAGTTTATCTGAAAGATAAGCATCAGGATTTATCAGTGAATTGAGGAGGTTAGAGTAGGAAATCTTTACTCAACAGTAGTTGTGAGTGAGGAGTGAGACTAAGAAGGTGTTTCATCATCTCTGGTAGTGTTTTTAGTGTGTTTTTTTGGTAAAGTTGTTTGTGCAGAAATCTCTTTTGAAGCTATTAGTGATGTCCTCAAGGTCAAACATTTTATGAAAAAAACATGAAAAAAATAGAATAGATAGCTATTTTCTCTGATTTGCTGATATAGGAGAAGTAGTATTTGGGAATTGTTGTTATTAAGTCTTACTTCTTATTACTTTTATTGTTATTATTAACTAGAATAATCAGTTGCAAAATGCTTTACCATAATGTTTGATGTAAAAGAAATTGTTATGTTAGAAGAGTTGGTACACTTAAAACTGGCATGAGATAGCCAGGTATTCTTAGACATTGACTGCTCCAAATAAGTTTTATTACATGTGCCTTTTTATAATTTGTTATACTGCAAAATATTTATATGGTGAAAGATGATTGATTGTGGATAAAACTGCGAGGTACGTTATTTCAGACATTTTTTCTTTGTACAACTGTGAGAAGGATTTTAATGAAATGACTTGATTTTCAGCTTGAGACATGGAGGAGGGCCTCCTGTCATTAAAGTGGAACAACCACAAATCCACATTCTTCCAAGTCCTCTCCATCTTAAGGGAAAAGGTTAGTTACATGAAACAGTGGAATGATAAGAGGAGAATTGATATACAATTCAGTTATTGATAGAGTACTGCTTTTCTGAAATATGGATGAGAATGATATTGTATAGGTAAGAATACATATTTTTTAAGACGTTTCCTTTCAGTGATGTACTTAATCTCTTAAACTTTCCAGCACACGTACACAGATGTGACATTGGCCTGTGATGGGAGACTATACCCAGCCCATAAGTTTGTGTTATCAACGTGTAGTGAGTACTTCAGTGACATCTTCACTTCCACGAGTGGCAACAACATTGTCATTGTACTTAAAGATGTAAGGAGACAAGATCTTGAATATTTGCTAGACTACATGTACCTTGGGCAAGTTGACGTTGCTCAGTCTGAATTATCGAGCCTTATAAAAACCGCCGAGTGCCTTAGAATCAAAGGTCTAGCCATACCAGATGATGAGCCACAGAAGACGCCTAGAAGAGTGGCGGAGGAGCGGGAGAGGGAGGGGAGTCCCCCTGTCAAGAAGAAAAGACACTTAGTAGATGAAGACAGAGGAAATAATTTATCAAGTAACAGTAGTGCAAGTAGATTACCCCATCTCACCCTCCCGCCTCCCTCCTTGCCCCCCCCATCGCAACCCCAGCCAGCGCTGTTGCAGAGACTCCAGCAACAGCCCACCTTGGCACAACCTCCACAACCTCAGTCCTCGTCACAAGCCGGCGGCAGCAAGAGTCATGTGCCTCCGCTACCCCAGTCCGTAGCCACACCCCCCCAGACCCCCAGGACACCACAAGTTCCCACAAGCCCCTTACCTCCCACCTCGGCGCACCAAGTGCACCCACCTATCTCGTCACCCACTCAGTCATCCAGCGCATTGCCCGTCATCAAGCAGGAGGTTGCCGATCCCCCTGAGGCCCCTGAAGTCTACATGAATGAGGGCTACGACGAGCAGGAGACTAAGCCGGATGTCTCGGAGGCGGGGCACCTGGAGCAAGACCTCGCAGTGCCAGGACCCTCGGGACTGCAGGGGGTGAGTTTTGCCTAATTGCGGTTGTCGCCTTTGTTTTCCTATTTTATTTATTTATTTATTTTTTTGTATTTGCTATTAGATATTTGAGTTCATTTGTAGGATGTAGATACTGTACTGATCCTCATGGGACTGCAAAGGGTAAGTCATGCATGGGTGGTGGTGTATAATATTTCATGTATATATATTATTTTTCTCAAAGAGACTTGTGCATGCATACACACATGCACACACTTCCACACACATGCACATGTTTGCCTCACATGTACATGAACACTCACACACCATCATGTACACTCATATATACTGACAAATGCATACCCAAACCCACATGCACTCCCATACCCACGCACACCCATACCCACACCCATACCCCCCACACCCATACCCCCCCACCCCCCATACCCACCCCCACACCATACCCCCCCACACCCATACCCCCACCACACCCATACCCCCACACACCCATACCCCCCACACACACCCATACCCCCCACACACCCATACCCCCACACACCCATCCCCCACACACACCCATACCCCACACCCCACACACACCCATACCCCACACACCACCCCACACACACCCATACCCCCCACACACCCATACCCCCCACACACACCCATACCCCACACCCACCCCCACACACACCCATACCCCCACACCCATACCCCCACACACCCATACCCCCCACACCCATACCCCACACACCCATACCCCTACACACCCATACCCACACACACACACACAGATACAGGCACAGGTACAGAGAAACACATGCATATGCAAGCATACAAATGCTAACAAAAATTCAAGCACATGCACTTACACGCAAGTACGCACATGCAAGCACATGCACGTACGCGTAAGTATGCACATGCAAGAACACACGAAATCAAGTGTGTAAGTTTTCGGATATCTTTCTCTTCATGTGAAAGTTATTTATCTATTACTTTATCGTCATTGTCAAGATTCTGATATTCTTATTATTACTGTCATTATTCCTATTATTAGTATTACTGTAGGTATTATCACTATTCTTTATAATGCCATTCTGGTAACTTCATGTCTAATCAGTTGCTACTATTGTGAAATTCAATAGAAATATATAGGAATTGATAGTTTTAATCTTATTTTTCTCAGATTATGATTTCAGTTGAAGTTCATGAGAAGTGGCGAATAGCAACTTGAATGCGTTTTAAATGTCATGTTGAAATTGCTAGATGTTTTAACTGTATGAACTTCTGTTATCTGTAGTATGGGAAGTAGTGCAATATTGGCTCATATATCTTTGGCTTGGCTCAATTTGTGAAAATGTTGAAAATATTGAATTTACACTTCTTTGGACCATATGAAAAGATAATAATTTAAATGATTAAAGGCATGCTTCTGACACTGGTTTTATGATAATTATTGCATGCAGACAAATGTTAAAACTTATTTTTGATGTGTTTTATAAATTTGTATTTAAATGATTTTAGTGATATGCATATTTGTTATTTATTTCTTTTGTAATTTGCTTTATTAATACTGTTATTGGTATCTTTGCTGTTATGATTTATTTTTTTATTATTGTTATTAACCCAATCACGACATAAGCCTTCGGCACCATATGAATCTACGTGAGGGTGTGCGCATAGTCAGTTGCTTGAGGGAAAAAATTTGTAACATGGGAAATTCTTCTTTGCTCTTAGCTGTGGCTAAAGCAGATCTTTAAATAATAAGGTTAAAAACTGTCTGCAAGCCTAGTTTTAACTCAATATTACTGGCTAAAATAAAATTGTCAAGGGGACATAGTAGAAGGTTTATTGGCACATGTCGACAGTTTCCCCTGTTTGCGCCCAGCTGGTTTGGTAGTTTGTGGGCAACAGGTGCAACCACAAGACTTTTGCATTTTGATATAATTTTAAGAAATGTCAAATTTTTAGAGGCTTATCCACTTTAGGTGCTATTGCCTTAAAGTTTTACCCTAGAAATGATGCTGCTACTATCGGAGAAAAACAAGCTCCGTCCAATGAGCAGATGGGGTGGGAAGAATCGTGTTTGATGCTAGCACCTACTTTGTCCGCAACAGCCATAGCATGTATGTACATGCCACCTGCCGGGAACTGGTTAAGGGGTTGCTGCTCCTCAATCACGGGAGCCTGGATTAAACAAGGATGCTACCGTTCTGTGTTCACAAATTACAGCAGGCTTAATTGCACAAGGCATAATGATGTCCAGTTTGTCTTTTCCATCCATGATGTGATAAGACGTCATTCTATTGTGAATGGGTTGATATTTTTGGTGATTGTTTATCATCATTTTGTTGCTGTTGTTAATAGGATTATCATCATTGTCATCAATATTATTGTTATTATTGTTATTGATATTATTAATGCTTTTGATATTATTGTCATTATTGATATTATTATTGTCAATATTGCTATTATCAATATTATTATCTCTTTTCTTTTTTATTATTTTTATCATCATTTTCATCTTCATTGTTGTCATTATTACTTTTATTATTATTTTTTTATTATTATTTAATTGTCATTCTTATTGTTATTATTATTATTATTGTTTTTGTTTTTGTTTTTGTTATTATTATTATTATTGTTATTGTTATTATCAACATTATTATTGATATTATTATTGTTATTATTGTTTATATTATTATTATTTTTGTTACTATAATTTTTGATATAATAAGTTGTTATTATCAATTGATTTGTTAATTAATTAATCAATATTTTTATTGTTTTTATTTATGATGTTATTGTTATAGTATTGGTTATGGTTATCATTAGCATTATGGGTACTTTTATTGTTGATGTTATTATAAAAGCATTTATGAAATGGAAATTGTAATTGTCAATATTTTTGTTATTGTTAATGATATGCTAAAGATGGTGTTTATTATTAGTATTCATATTGGGTGTTGATAACAACATTAGTGCCAGTATCATTTTTATTATTACGGATGTCATCATTATGGTAACTGCTTCTTCTGACAGATGTTCTCAGCCTTTGCCTTTTTTTCTAGCCCCCTGAAAATTGGGATGGCGACAACGACCTGGCAGGCTTCTCTGGGGGCGACGGCTACCCGGAAGGCCGCATGGAGGAAGCTGGCGACTCTGAGGTTCAGGGGGTGAGTGTTACACGTCTTGTTATCTCTCCTTTTCTTTTTCTTTTTATTTATTTTTATTATATATTTATATATTTATATATTTATATATATGCATATGTTTTTTTTTTTTCTGATGTTTTCGAGGTTGGATGAAGGAGGGAGGTTGGGTTGGGGTGGCGGAGCGGGATGGTGTTGCGTTGGGGGTTATGGGGAGATGTTGGGGTTGGGTGGAGGATGTGAAGAGGTTAGGTTGGGGGAGTGTTGGTGGGAGGGTGTTAGTTGGCATTTGGATGGAGGAAGATTGTTTGTGGAAGGAATTTGTTTATCAGTGATAAGATGAGGGTTCAGGGGTTGAGCATAGGGAATGGGGGTTGGGAGGGAGAGGAAGAGGGAGAGAGAGGTTTGGATGGGAGAATGTGACATGAGGATGTGACGAGAGGGTGGGGGGGGCCGAGGGGGATGACGATGAAGGGGAAAGTGGAGGAAAGGATGGGGTTGGGTTTAATAGTAGATAATGATAGGAGTAAGAAAGAGATTGGGGAAAAAGAGAAGAGAGAAGGAGTTAAACAGAGAAAGAAGAAGAAAGAAAAAAAGGAATTGAAGATGGAGAAGATGGAGGGGAAGGAGAAGATGCTGGAGGGGAAAATGAGAAGGAGATGATGATGATGAGGAGGATAAGATGAAGGGGAAGGAGGAGAAGAGAAGGAGGAGAAGAGGAGGAGAAGAGAAGAGGAGAAGGAGTGAGAAGAGAAGGGGAGGAGGAGAAGGAGAAGAGTGGAGGAGAAGAGAAGGTTGAGGTGGA
>NW_020872457.1:125000-127500 GCF_003789085.1 Penaeus vannamei
ACAAGCATTCCCGGTGGATCCTTATGTTATAGAATTAGACAGTAATTCAACTCCTAACAAAGACCCACCTCTGCAGCCAATCATTACTCCAGAGGCTGCTCTTCAGTCACCACAGAAGGAGACTCTCTTGAAGGCTCTTCTACTAAAGGGCTCCTCTGTGTCATCTGTGTCACCAGGAGATGTCAGTGGAGTGATGCGTCAGATGATTCCTTCATCCCTGGCATCTCCATTGACACCAACACTGGTGCAAACCTCTTTTACCTCCACCTTGGTACAACATCCACCTTCTGTACCTTCATCACTCAGTTCACCCTTATGTAGTCCTGGAGAGGAATTAGTACAGCCTATATATGTAATGGACTCTTCCAAAGGCTTATCTCCAGTTTTGCGCTTTCCTCGTGACATAGCAGTGTCTGGTACGAGTCTTATCAATCCAGGTGAGAAAGGTGAATCCTTTGTTGTCATAGAGGCCTCTGGAGTGGCACCTCAGGAAGGTGTCCTGTCAACCTCCGACTCTCAAGATCAGCCTCAGATTTCAGAAGAAATGAAGATACTCTTGCAAGCTATACAGATTCGAGACTCCCAAGATCAGAGCCAAGGAGGCTCTCCTGGAAGTCCGTTAAAAACCAATGTTCCTACTTCTACTCCTGTATCATCATGTGGGCCTGTCCTCAGTCATACACTAGCTGTACCAACTCCCTCAGGTCCCCACACTCCCACAGACACGGCACTCCGACAGCGCATCTCTCGCATGCTTCACGACAAAGATTCAACTAAAAAGAAAAGTCCCAGCCAAGCTCTGACTCCCAAGAAAAGCAATCACTGTCCTGAGCTGCCACAGAAGCTGAGTCCTGTCAAGGAGCAAGAATCAGTTCTTGTTCATGCCAAATCAACGCCAGAAAAAGGAAGGCCATTACCTCTTCTACGACAGTTACCAACATTACAAGGGTCTAACCCTGTTCCTCCTTTGCCTCCATTGTCTGTTCCCTCCTCTCCCACTAGTGTCCCAGTCCCATTAACAGTGTCTGCATCTTCAGAAAGAAGGAAACCAAGTTTTCAAGCACCACCAAACAAGACAAATTATAAAACTAATGATAAAGCAGGGGATAAGGTGAATGTAAAGACCAGAGGAAGTAGTGACAGTGAATCAGTGCCTGACTCTAAGTAGATAGTTTAATAGATGTTTCATTTTCAGTTCAGAAGTGAACCAGATTTCCCAGTCTTGTTACATGTCTTATAGGAAGTGCAGATCTTATTTCTGTTCTCTTGTGCCTTCCTCTTTCACAGTGCAATGAATGCATGTTAGACCTCAATATTTCCAACTCGTTTGTCAAGAGACACTGAGGACTTATTCTCGCAAACACATTTTTACATGAATTGAAAGCACACTTGGGTGAAAAGGAGATATCGCTCACAAATAACAGATTCTAAGACTAAAGACTTAGTGCAGTGCTAAACCATACTTCAGCTAGCTTTATTTGTACCTACCCTGTTGCGTTTTGTGCCTTAAAAAAAATCTTTACCACAGGCTTACTTTTTGCCTGCATATATGATGGATTCACAAGTTTGAGCCACTTGAGTTGCTTAGAGGCATCTCGTGTGTTTATCCCATGCACAGAGATGAAGTCGACAACTTAAAGTAAAGTGCTCGGATTTGTTACTGTCTTGCCTGCATATATGAAGCTGTTGCTCATAAACATTTGTTGCCTGAGAGGAGCCTTAAACTTGCCCATCTTGACTTCATTGTATACATGTGCTTGCTTGGTGATTAATGTAACCCAAGTTTTTATAGTCTACAGAACATATGACACATATCCTAACAACAAGCTTTGTGCAGGAAATCTGAAATGAACCCTTGTCCCCACACTTTATTGGACAGTTTATGCATGGTATTTGTTGTCAATGTTTGGTAGAATGTATTTTTAAGTCTAGTGGGGCAAATTTTTTGTTTGATTATTTTCATGAATGGCAATGCTTATGAGTTGAAATTGTCGTGAAATTTCTTTGAAAATTTGTGACGGCTATTTGATTATTCAAAAATTGGTTGTTAATATTGTTTATATTTAATAATGATTATGTTTTGATGCTATCTTGGTATGGCTTTAGTCTTGAAGGGAGAATAAGACTTAATTAATATTCTTGATAGTGTGAGTGTTTTGTGTTAAAAGAAGAAAATGGGAAACTACCAATCAGATCTGTTGCGTACCCTGCTAGGCTATTCATGCATGTGTTACCAGTGAAGAGTAATTGTGCTATTGAGTCTTTGTGATCGAGAATCACATTGTTGATATATTCTTCTTTGGCAAAACTTCAGTTAGTCATATGGTCATTTAGTCAAACATGAATATTTTCCCCTGTCTCTTTAATATTTTATTCTTATCATTGCTTTTAGAAGTGCTTGATGATAACCCTTTTGTGATATGTAATTATGTCTTGTGAATATTTTATATTGTTGACTCAGTCTTCTGTAAACCAATTTCTTTTATGATTGCACTGCCTC
>NW_020872457.1:142234-147234 GCF_003789085.1 Penaeus vannamei
TACAGAAATTGGCGGAAAAGGGAGATCGTTAGGTTGGGCATGCGTGTGGCCGTGAAGAGAGAGAGAAAAGTCGCTGAACGGAAAAAAAAAACAAAAGAAAAGAAAAGAAAGAAAGAAAAGAACAAAACAGACCAAAACAGAACAGAACAGAGATCAGTAATATTTTTTCATCAACACAAACTTGGGAACTCGAAATCGGGGGCCGGATCCACTGCCATTCGCTCGGGAGGGAACTGCCGGGCTCCTTCGGCCAATGACGGGGCGGGATAACAGAACTTCTACGCACACGCACACGCACACGCACACGCACACATATATTCACATCCACATCCATATCCATCCATCCATCAGTCCACCCCACCCCCCCACACATATATACATACATATATATTTTTAGGTAGATGTTTGTGTGTGTGTGTAATATGTATTTATGTAAACACACACACACACACACCTGTATTTATATATATATGCTCACAGACAAACAGACAGAGACAGACAGATGTATAATGTGATTGATGTGATACAGAATACGTGTACTACAATTTGTTGGGAAAATATTTTACTAAAAGCTTTTATACATGAGATCTGTTTAGTTAATAGTATTATTGTTTCATGAAATATATCAATTTATTTATTTTCTACTCAATGTTGATGTTACAATCTGTCTGTTCTCATTCTAACCACGACAAAGCAACAAACCAGAAATTCACCTCCTCGAGGAAATTGGCCAATAGGAACGTAGATAAAAGAGTTATTTCCAAAGAGTTAAGAATATTAAGATAATTAAAGAACGATTTTAAGAGAGTAAAGTGTTCGTCACGAATGGTTAGTGGATCGGGCCTCTTAAGGAGCATCGTCAGATACGGTAGAAACACGCGAAATATATAGTAGATCTCTAGTGCAATAACTGTTTATTTTATGAATGGTTGAGAAAAAAAAATAATAAAGATTTTTTTTATGCGAAAATCAAGGCAGCGATTTAGTTATTTAAGAAGTTTGGAACATCTCAAAGTTTAAAGAAAAAAATAAAACTTTTGTAATGCAAACCAGGGTTACTGCCAATGCTGCCATCACATGTGCATTACTTTTGTGTTAAAAGACATACGTGAGAATACGATAGTTAACAAATAACTTGTTTGTTTTATTTCAAATATCCTTTTGAATCCATTTAAATGATAAGAAAAAAGGAAGAAGTCAGCTGATAAATAAGGGCTTGAAGAAATAAACAGGAAATATGCGGAATGATGAGGAAAAAGAAATAATGGTAATAATGGCAAAAAAAAAAAAAAAAAAAGGCGTACACGACACACGGCAGATACACACAAAAAACGTACATAGATATGTAAACTTGCATATATATGAACATATATGTGTACATTTATGCATATATCGACACATGTGCATACAGCATACATACATAAGTACTTGTGTGCATGTATACATGTCTATCAATATTTATTGAAATGCATAGATGAATAAATGTGTATATGAATGAATGAATTATATTTATCTATACATGCATATATATATATATATATATATATATATATATATATATATATATATATATATATAATATTATAATTATAATATTATTTATGTATATATTATATTACATATATGTATATATATTATATTACCTATGTATATATATTTTACAGATATTTTCGAATAGAAAATTGTTGTAAATGTGTAGGAAGAGTGTCAATTAACGGCTGGCATTAAAAGGGCCTCAAAGTCTTTAACATCACAACGCAAATTTCAACGCACTGATGGAGATAATTCTGTAGCAGGAATTGATCTGAGAAATTTATGTTCATTGTCAAATTTGCTTTCACCTTTTCGTATATTTTCCCCGATTTTTATTGACGTTCTTCGGGACTGTCTTGACCTGTCTTTACTTTTGTCCCTGTGAGACGCGGACATCCAGAACGCACTTCGTCAGATTTGAAGGTTAATCGGCACTGGGAAGAACAGGGAGTGCTTGGAGGCCTCGTTTGACTTTAAAAAAATGTTAATTGGTTTTCTACAGTTTTCTGCAATAGTCTACTTGGGAAATTACAAATAGCGATTTTATGACATGAAATAACAACGAAGTGGCGCTATGTGACATTAAATATACTAAATGTATGATGTTATCACCATAATGTAAGTAGGATTAATACAATAAACCAAACTGTATTATCACAATAGCTAATTGGCACAGGGTCTATTACAATGTAAATGCTTGTTCTAATAAGCACCTCCATCTTTAAACCATGGCAACAGCGCAGATGAAATACGAAAGCGCAAAGGGCAGTCATAGATTTTTCGCGAAAACCGCCCCGAGGTGTTGCAGGTGAAGGCGCAACGGGGACTGGAGTGGAAGCGCTCAACCACGGGGGATTGGGAAGGGCGTTCCATATGTGTGTGTGTGTGTGTGTGTGTGTGTGTGTGTGTGCGTGTGTGTGAATGTGTATGTAAGTAAATATATTTATATGTATGAATGTATAAAGCGATGTATGTATGTATGCCTGTATATATATATAGCGCACGCGCGGCAAAACACACACACACACACACACACACACACACACACACACACACACACACACACACACACACTCACACGCACTCACACGCACACACACGCACACACACACACACACACACACACACACACACACACACACTCACACTCACACTCACACACACACCACACACACACACACACACACACACACACACACACACACACACACACACACACTCACACACTCACACTCACACTCACACACACTCACACTCACACACACTCACACTCAAACAAACACACACACATTATATAGATAATATAGATAATATCTCTATATATCTATATATAATATCAATATAATATGCATATACTATATAACACACACACATGTTTATATATGTACAGAGAGAGAAAGAGACACAGAGACAAAGACAGACAGAGAAAGAGACAGACAGACAGACAGACAGACAGACAGACAGACAGAAACCCAGACAGAGAGTGAGCTTGAACACATGGGAGTGTGTACGCATTAGTGTGAAAGGTTTTGAGTGTCCATCCGCATGCATATAACCCTTGAACGGGAATGCCAACATATTCGCACGTACATCCATTAGCGCCATCTGCTTTGAAGACAGTCATCTGCTCTTTTCTCTTGTCTTTATCCCTCACTTTATTTTTGTTTGATCTTTTTGAATTGCTCACTTTTTTATAATGCATGTTCTCTATTTTACGATTTCTCTATTATACACTCTCTTTATTTAGTTTTTTTTTTTATTTTTATTTTACGCTTTCTTTATTTTACGTTTTCTCTTTTTTACGTTTATTCTATTTTACGCTTTCTTTACTTTACGTTTTCTCTTACATTTTCACTTTTACGTTTTCTCTATTATACACTTTCTTTGTTTTTATTTTACGTTTTCTATATTTTACGCTTTCTTTATTTTACATCTTCTCTGTTTTACATTTTCTTTTTTACGTTTTCTCTTTTAAACACCTTCTTTATTTCATGTTTTCTCTATTTTACGTGTTACACATGACATACCAGCAACACCAGCCACAGAATTTCGAAACCTGGCCTGAAATTACCGTTATAGAATCTTTATTACATCTGATTGATAATTATTGAGATGTTTCCCTACACAAGGAGAAGGATTTCGATGTTTCTGTAATGTTATGTAATGTTATTTGTACCTTGATACGTGGTGGAGGGTTGGGATAGATATTGTATTTTTTAATGGAAATACAAGGGTTTCTTAAAAAATACAATCTCTAGATAAAATCCAGGGAATTAGATGTGATTCTGTGTTATTGATGTGTATCTACAATATAACGTACGGTGGAAATTGTTATTTTTTTTCTATGGGTGTTGTAAGTTGATGGACACTTTCAATGGCGGTTGTCTCGTTTCGAAAATTCTGTCAGACGGCATCAGTTTTTATTATTTTTTATTGTTTTTTATTTATCTATTTATTTATTTTTTTTTATCAAATGGGACGTTTTGGTCTCAAAGTGCAGGTCGAATCGTGGTTTTCGTCTTTGTTGACCTCCTCCCATTATTGAAATGTCTCGAAAAGGATCAATTTGAAATCTCCATGATAGATTTACCTGTCAGTGATTGTAAAAGAGATAAAGAAGAAAGGGGGTACGAGAAACCCCTCCACCCCCCCCCCAAAAAAAAAAAAAAAAAAATAAAAAAAAATAAAATGAGGAACATATAGACGACCCTTCTGTGTGCGTCTGTTATGTCTACCTATTTAGTAAAAAACGAAGAAGAAGCCTCCCCCCTCACAAAAAAAAAAAAAAGAACACAGACATACAGACTCTGTGCACTTGTTATGTCTACCTATTTTGTAAAAAACGAAGAAAAAGAAGAGAGAAAAATATCGCGTTTTCGCTTGTTTCCCTGTTATTCAGTTTTTTTTTTTTTTTGCCAAATTTTCAAAGTATTCGCGAGAGGAAGTCGTCCATCGGGGGAAGACGAAAGGGTTGAAGAACAGACCGATGTGTCTCGGAAGTTAGAAGAAAAATGTCTCCTTTGATATAATACTTTCATGATGAAAGCACACACGCCCACACACACAGAAACAAACAAACAACACACACACAACACACACACATACATACAATAACAAACAACACACACACACAAACAACACACACACACATAATCGACACCTACACAGAAACAAACAAACAACACACACACATAATCGACACACACAAAACAAGCAACACACACACAACAAACAAAACAAATACACACACCTCACCCCCTTAGCCTTTACTCTCACAAACAGAAAGTAAGATTAGATAAGAAAAAATTGCTTGAGATTTCTTAGAATTTGTTGCCACCGGGAAGGCCTTGCGCTGCAGTGTATCTTTTAATGAATTTGTTGATAATTTGAGTATTTTTTTGTTTTTGTGTAATCTTGTGATTTCGTTTTTGTGTAATCTTGTGATTTCCTTCTTCCTCTTCGTCCTC
>NW_020872457.1:167234-188724 GCF_003789085.1 Penaeus vannamei
GAGAAGGAAGAAAAACAAGGAAAGGGACGAAACGAAGGAGAGGAAGAGGATGGAAAAGGAGGAGAAGAAGGAAGAAAAATAGAAGGAAAGGGACGAAACGAAGGAGAGGAAGAGGGCGGAAAAGGTGGAGAAGAGAAAGGAGAAGAAGGAAGAAAAGCACAAGGAAATGGAGGAAATAGATAATATATTAATGATAGTATAAAGAATATGCAGTCGCAAAAAAAAAAAAAAAAAAAAAAATAAAAATAAAACAAAAATAAAAATGACAACCATGTTTTGCGATTTGACAAACTATCATTATCTCTTAAATAAGCTGTAAATATAAATAACCTGCAGTAGGATAAAGTGTTAAAATTTCATGTTTCATTGGTCTAATTAACATTTCATTCCTACACTCATTTGTGGTCCGATTAAGGTTAAGGCAATAGATTAGAAAGAGAATCTAATAATTGAGGAAATAAGGATGATGATAATTGTAATTATAGTGATAATGATGACAATAGTAATAATAATGAGGATAATGATTTGATAATAATGATAATAATAGTAATAATAATACTGAAAGTAATAATTGTAATAATAATAGCAATAATAATTATTATAATAAGGATGATAATGATAACAATAATAATATCAATAACAATATTAATGATAATGATAATTAACAGCAGCAGCAGCAACAACAATAACAACAACAGCAACAGCAACAACAACAACAACAACAATAAACCATTGAACAAGATGTCAAAGATCAACAAGAATAATGAACTTGATTCTTTCTGGTGCGAATTTTTCTTCTTAAACTTTATCTGTACACTAAGGTGTAAACATATAAAGTTCTTATAAATCTCTTAAAATTCTTTGCCTTATTCTTTCACAATATAAGATGATTTTGCTGCAGCCTTCGAAACAAAGGTAAGAGTTCATGCATGTGTGTGTGTGTGTGTGTGTGTGTGTGTGTGTGTGTGTGTGTGTGTGTGTGTGTGTGTGTGTGTGTGTGTGTGTGTGTGTGTGTGTGTGTGTGTGTGTGTGTGTGTGTGTGTGTGTGTGTGTGTGTGTGTGTGTGTGTGGTGTGTGTGTGTGTGTGTGTGTGTGTGTGTGTGTGTGTGTGTGTGTGTGTGTGTGTGTGTGTGTGTGTGTGTGTGTGTGTGTGTGCATGACGTCACCTGACCTGCCGAAGGTTTCCCTGCTTCACGCTGCTCTGTTGCGCTCCAGCCTTCTCGCTACATCCTCTCTGCTTGCAATAACACTACCATGATCCTTGCACTGCTAACACGTAAATACGATCAAAAAATGAAAAGATTAAGGCGAAAAACAAATATTAATTCAAATTATACGTTCAAGGGCGAAAACAAATATTAATTCAAGCTATACGTTTAATCTTCAGACACTACCCTTTCGTGTCAGTAAATGTTGAGACATCTCTGGACATTACCCCTTTATACATCAATAGATACTGAATGCTTCTTAGAATGAACTAATGCTTCTTAGAATGAACTAATGCTTCTTGAATGAACTACATGCTTCTTAGAATGGAACTACAATGCTTCTTAGAATGAACCACATGCTTCTTAGAATGAACTACAAGAATGAACCAGTAAATAAACATTCTGTCTAACTATCGGTACTAAACCTACTCGCTCGCATCCTGTCCCAGATCGAGACGTCTGTACCCTTGGAAGTCCTCATCTCCCTCGCTCTCTGGCTGGTAGACTTCCAAGCTCTGTGCAAGGTCTGGGTTTTCCTAACGATCCTGGCTTTGTGCTTTGGTAAGCCTGTAGCGATAGATAGGAATTTGTCTGGCTTGTGCTTTGGTAAGCCTGGCGAAAGGGGAGAAGGTAGCGATAGATATAGAATTTGCCTGGTTTTAGGTAAGTTAGTGAAAGGAAAGAAGATAACGATAGATAGGAATTTGTCTGGCTTTGGGCTTTGGTAAGCCTGGCGAAAGGGGGAGAAGGTAGCGATAGATAGGAATTTAGCTGGCTTTATTTTTGGTAAGCTTGGTGAAAGGAAGAGAAGATAGGAGGAAGGAGAAAGAAGCAACAAGAAGTGGAAGGGACAGAGCCTTCCTTCTCATAGCTCGCAGCACACTAATAGGATCTTATGAGCGTGGGAAAAATAGAAACAAGAGCCTGGTGACATGTTTCATGTTTCCGCTGAAATACAGAAAAGGCTTAATGACGTCATTCATACATGAGGTTGCTTTGCTGTCCTTTTAACGCTGTCTGTGTCTTTTTCATGTCTGTCTCTTTACTTCTTGCAGCAGACTTTAAGCATACGATTTTTTGGACATGTTGGTGATACAAGGTGTAGAGCGATACAGCATGGCAACATTCGTAACTATGTTGAGGTAAAATGAATAACTAAAGAAGCCGCTGAAATCAATTTATTTCGTAATAACTTGTTTCAAAATCAAACATCTGTTCAACATTGGGAAATGTCGAAGCGCAAGCCTTCAGGTTAATACTAATTTCTCTATCTGAAATATGCAAATATAAACTATCAATATATATGATAATACAGCAGATACATATATGTATTACATTCCAGTCACTCTCTAGAATGAAACTTTAAATACCGTAATTTACTAAAACCATTTTGATTTCTGTGTAAAATTATCATGCAGATTTTAAAGATTATTTTTTTTTCTTATATTCTTGAGGCGTTTTTATGGAAGACTGGAGGAGGCGGAGCATGAACTTACTCCATTGTTCCTTTACTTTTGACAGTTATTTCCAGTGTTTGCCGTTTCTTGGATCCACCCGATGTAATCTGAAAGGCACGAATCATTAAGTCTAAAAAAGGTTTCTTGGAACAAAAGAATAAAGTTATGAAATGAATGCAGGAGGAATCATCTTAGGCGGACAATCATCGGGGATTCATTTTCTTAATCTCACATTCTTCTGCTATTGAGTCGAAATCCGCATAACACATAAAAAAAAAAAAAAAAAAAAAAAAAAAAAAAAAAAAAAAAAAAAAAAAATATATATATATAATATATATATATATATATATATATATATATATATATATATATATATATATATATATATATATATATATAAGAATAACGACAAAAAATTTCTCTCCCAAATCTTTCTAGCAACAATGTTATTGACAATAATAATGATAATAACAATAATAATGATGATTATGATAATGCATAACGGTAATGATAGTAAAAACAATAATAATGATGATGGTAGTAAAAATATAATAACATCAATAACAACAAAACAACAAAAAAAATAATAAAAGATATTTCTTAAAAAAAAAATAATGCAAAAAAATAATAAATGAAAACAGATGAAAACAATAAAAAAAAACATAAATAATAAAAAAATACTAACATAAAAACAAATAATAATCAGGTTCAAAAAAAAAAAAAAAAAAAAAAAAAACATTAATAATGATAGTAAAAATATACTAACAAGAAAAAAACAATAATAATAAAACCAATTTCTTAAAAAAAACATTAATAATGATAGTAAAAATATACTAAAAAAAAAAACAATAACAATAAAACCAGTTCTTAAAAAATAAAAAAACATATTACTAATGATAGTAAAAATATAATAACAAGAAAAAAAAACAATAATAAAAACCAGTTTCTTAAGAAAAAAAAAACATATTAATAATGATAGTAAAAATATAACAAAAAAAACAATAACGATAAAACCAGTTTCTTAAAAAAAAAAAAAAAAAAAAAAAATAAAAGATAGTAAAAATATACTAACAAGAAAAAACAATAACGATAAAACCAGTTTCTTAAAAAAAAAGAAAATCTCAACCGACCCCAAAGCCACTTACTCCTGACATCGGTGTAAACTCCGTATACCCCGGGGTCAGCGCACCCGCTTCCCCAGCTGACGACGCCGGCGAGCGAGTGGCTTCCGTCAGCGGCCTCCAGCGTCAGGGGACCGCCGCTGTCACCCTGGGGAAGAAGGGGAGGAGGAGGGGGGGGGGTGTTGAGTGGTACAATTGGAGATGCTAAATGAACTCTCTTCGGTTATGTTATCAATCAAGAAATCTGTCTATTTCTATATATATTAATTTGTAATTTCACTTGTATATATCTTCGATCAATCAGTCTATATTTATCTCTCTATCTGTATACACTATATCTACCTATTCATTTTTACATTTGTATATCCGCATGTAGGTTATAACTGAGGTTATTCTCCTAGTCCTATTAACAAATTTCCGAAATTATTAATAAAAAATATTGGTGGTGGTGGGGATCTCTATCTGCCTGCATTCCTTTGTCGCGTAATCAGCATTTGCGAAACACGACGAGACGAGGCAACAGCAGCGCATAAGACGGAGGAACTTGGTGCAGACGAAACACCTGAGCAAGACACGACGCTTAACTCGAATATTACCTTACAAGTTTTCCTGGAAACCATTCCAAGATGGATTTTAACCACCCAGAAATAAAGCACAAATAACCGCGCAGGTAACGGATTACGTAGTCGTTAAAAGGTAGCGAAATTGAGGTAAACAGGGTTGCCAGATTACCGAAATTCGTCTGCTTATTCGGAAAACCGCCAAAGGTTTGTGACCAAAGACTTTATACGAAAGATAGGAAAGCATGGCAAAAAGTGAGCCCCAACGGTTGGCGGATAGTGTAATATCTGAACAAAAGATGGCGCTGTGTAAGTGATGTATCGTCTGTTTGTTTACTATCAAGAAACGTCACGTAACTCAAGACGGTAGGAAAGGGATCGTTTGTTTTTTTTTGGTTTGTTTTTGCTTGTTTTGTGAATGAAAAACATTAAGAATTTATTAATGCTGAATGATTGTAGAGTTTAACAGATTTTTTTATTTAATAAATTGTTTATGGAATCTTAGTTCGTATTCATTGTATTAACACCAAAGATATTTTCTGCAACAAGATTGTATAGTATCTAAACAATGAAATAATTTTATGATGTAATGTAAATATGCATACACATAATAATTATTGATAAATGTTTTATTGTTATCTGAAAAAACTGCAAAGCCAGTAGAAGTAACAAGAAAAAGCGTGATTAAAGAATAAAATAATTATATAATTCCATGTGAATTTATATATAAAGTAATTCTTTGATAGATATATTTCAAGTCTCTTATTGAAAAAAGACATTGCAAAGTTTCAACTGAAACTAAACCTTTAAAACTAAAACAAAAATTAAAAAAATATATAAATCTCTAGTCCCCCCTATAAACGTTCTCCTTTCTTAGTTATATATCTGAAAAATAGAGGGCGCTGTATGAGGTTTTGGGCCTCACATCTTTTTAAACCCGTGTAATTCGTGCTTTCCTATCTTTCTTATATAGTCGTTGTTTGTGACGTCGGCGGTAAACGCTGTTGTCACAGCAGCAGCGGTAATGTACGGAAATCTATATTTTGGACTATGTGACCGTATAAAAGAGCAATAGCGTGAGGAAAATATTATAAAGGCATTCTATTTTCATTCCGTAAAGGTCTACTCATAGAAAATAATTAGGAAGCGGAACAGTAATGTCAATCGGGACCTTGTCCGAATAAGCTGTTTCGAATCCTCTTCATATCACTAGTTCGAATCCTCAGTGAGAAAACCTTGGCTCCCCCTTCCTGTAGTTACTTTTATACAAATTAAGCAAAAGGCAACTCCTTTTATTTATGTTTCAAGATCCAGAAGTTGGTTTAGATTTCTATGAATAATCAAAAACACGAAGAGGGAAAAACCTAGTAGCCTAGAAAATGCTTCATGTGGATATCAAAATAATGAAATTGGCGGTAATTTCAGTAACGTAAATTTATAATAAATCTATAATGAAGAAAAAAGAGAGACAAATACACAAAAAACACGCTGTCTCCTTTTAAATCTATGTGTCTACATGTACGTACTACCGTCCCCCCCCCATCCCTCAAAATATCTCAGCTACTTTTTATTTCATTTTCCATTAATTTACAGTACTTGTCCTTCTCTCTTTTACTTACCTGGCAGGAATCTTTCCCGCCTGCAGCCAGTCCGGCACAGAACATATTGCCAGTAATATGATTGGAATACACTGCCGTGCACTCTGCCTGCGTCCTGATTGGCACTGTGATCTCGTTCGCGATCTCGAGCTGACTGCCACCTGCGGGATGCACAGGCCAGTTATTCATGTATATATATATATATATATATATATATATATATATATATATATATATATATATATATATGTGTGTGTGTGTGTGTGTGTGTGTGTGTGTGTGTGTGTGTGTGTGTGTGTGTGTGCGTGTGCACAACCGCATACAAATATGTATATGTATAAATACATATATACATATATATATATATATATACATATATACATACATATATATATATATATATATATATATATATATATATATATATATATGTGTGTGTGTGTGTGTGTGTGTGTGTGTGTGTGTGTGTGTGTGTGTGTGTGTGTGTGTTGTATACATATCATAGTGGCAATGAAAATTATAATTATGATGATACTACTACTATTACTTCTACTGGTTTAATTACTACTACTACTGCTACTACTACAACAAATACTAATACTATTATTTACACTAATACCACCATCACTACTACTGCTAATGTTCATTGTTTATATTTATCTGTTCATCTTTATCCATCATTATTTGTATTATAATAATTACTGTCATTATTACAAATGTTTTATTTATTCATTTATCTTTTATTATTATTTATTCATTTATCTTTTAGAGAGAAAAAAAAGCGGTGTCGATGGCAAGCAATTACAATAAACTCAATCAGGTTTTTAAAATACTATATAGAAAACGGGAAGTACTGAGTGTCTCTAGAGAGAGAGAGAGAGAGAGAGAGAGAGAGAGAGAGAGAGAGAGAGAGAGAGAGAGAGAGAGAGAGAGAGAGAGAGAGAGAGAGAGAGAGAGAGAGAGAGAGAGAGAGAGAGAGAGAAAGGAAACAAAAAATTAGATGGAAGATGGAGAGAAGAACGAGACATACAAGAAGAAAAGAAGAAGACAAAGAAAAAAGAACAAGAAATGGACGAAATTTTAAAAAAGAAGAAAAAAGAGAGAGAGAAAAAGAAGAGAAGTGGAGAAGAACGACAAGAATAGACGAAATAGAAGAAAAAGAGACGTTCTCCTGCTACCATAGTCATTGCCACCATCACCATTATCTCCATTACCACTACCACAATTACTATTGCTGCTTCCACTAATAATGGTGACAGTAAAGAACTATTTCTTTTATCTTATACATCTCATATCGGTGGTAATATCCGATGACAACATCTTATAAGGACTATATCTTATACCGATGACAATAAAGAGCTATACCTTATATCTTATATCGATGGCAATTAAGAACCATACCTTATATCTTATATCGATAACAATAAAGAACTATGCCATATATCATACATCGTGACTATATCGTATAATAATTATATCATATTAATGACTATATATCTTACACCGATGACAATATCTCATAAGGCAAAACCTTGTATGTCTTGCGACTATATTCTATAAAGACTACATTTTCTTTCGATGACAATGCCTTATATCTACGATTATATCTTAGAAGGACTACATTTTATATCGATAACAGTGCCTTACATATCTTACAATGACTAAATCTTATATCGATGACAATACCTTATGTACCTTATATACCTTATGACTATATCTTACACTGACTACATCTTGGGGACAATACGTACCTTATAACTATATCTTGTATCGGGGATGATGAACTAACAATGTGCTTGACAATGCCCTAAATAACCTATAACTATATCTTACACTGACTACATCTTGGGGACAATCTAAATATATAACTATCTTACACTGACTACATCTTGGGACAATGCCCTAAATATCTTATAACTACATCTTACACTGCTACATCTTGGGGACAATGTACACTGACTACATCTTGGGGACAATGCCCTAAATATCTTATAACTACATCTTACACTGACTACATCTTGGGGACAATACCCTAAATATCTTATAACTACATCTTACACTGACTACATCTTGGGGACAACGCCCTAAATAACCTATAACTATATCTTACACTGACTACATCTTGGGGACAATGCCCTAAATATCCTATAACTACATCTTACACTGACTACATCTTGGGGACAATACCCTAAATATCTTATAACTACATCTTACACTGACTACATCTTGGGGACAATGCCCTAAATATCTTATAACTACATCTTACACTGACTACATCTTGGGGACAATGCCCTAAATAACCTATAACTCTATCTTACACTGACTACATCTTGGGGACAATGCCCTAAATATCTTATAACTACATCTTACACTGACTACATCTTACCCTAAATATCCTATAACTCTATCTTACACTGACTACATCTTGGGGACAATGCCCTAAATACCTATAACTACATCTTACACTGACTACATCTTGGGGACAATGCCCTAAATATCTTATAACTACATCTTACACTGACTACATCTTGGGGACAATGCCCTAAATATCCTATAACTCTATCTTACACTGACTACATCTTGGGGACAATGCCCTAAATATCTTATAACTACATCTTACACTGACTACATCTTGGGGACAACACCCTAAATATCCTATAACTATATCTTACACTGACTACATCTTGGGGACAATGCCCTAAATAATATAACTACATCTTACACTGACTACATCTTGGGGACAAACACCCTAAATATCCTATAACTCTATCTTACACTGACTACATCTTGGGGACAATGCCCTAAATATCTTATAACTACATCTTACACTGACTACATCTTGGGGACAATGCCCTAAATATCTTATAACTATATCTTACACTGACTACATCTTGGGGACAATGACACTGACTACATCTTGGGGACAATGCCCTAAATATTTATAACTACATCTTACACTGACTACATCTTGGGGAAAACCCTATAAATATACTGATGGGGACAATGCCCTAAATAACCTATCTATCTTACACTGACTACATCTTGGGGACACTGGGACAATAATATCTTATAACTATATCTTACAATGACTACATCTTGTGGACAATGCTCTAAATATCTCACGACTATATCTTATATCGAGGACAACAAAGAACTACATCTTTGTGGAAAGGTATGAATGAGAACGAATATCTTCACAATACAAGAGATGTATTTGACCGGTTTCGATTATATCTTCGTCAGAAATACATGTAGATATATTTATGACGAAGATATAATCGAAACCGGTCAAATACATCTCTTGTATTGTGAAGATATTCGTTCTCATTCATACCTTTCCACATTTGTCAACATGAATACGGTTCAACTACATCTTACCGAAAGACGAGGTCCCCCAGCCCACCGCAGTCGCACTCTGGCCTGTGAAATCAGCTGAGGGAGAAGGCAGACAAACGGGCTTTATTCCGGTCCCGAAATCCACTTTTTCAGACAGCTTCATGAGAGCGATGTCATTGTCGAGCTGTGGAGAGAGAGAGAGAGAAAAGAGGTAAAGGATAAGAGATGAAAAAGAAACGAATAAAGAAGAATAAGAAATAAAAAGAAATGGTTAAGGAAGGATAAGAAATAAAAAGATAAAGAAGAATAAGAAATAAAAGAAATGAATAAGGAAGAATAAGAAATAAAAAAAATGTTAAGGAAGGATATAAATAAAAAAGAAAGAAATAATAAGAAATAAAAGAAAATAAGGAAGAATAAGAAATAAAAAGAAATATAAAGAAAATAAAAAGAAAAAGAATAAAGAAGAATAAGAATAAAAAGAAATGGTTAGGAAGAATAAGAAATAAAAAGAAAAGAATAAAGAAGAATAAAAATAAAAGAAATGAATAAGGAAGAATAAGAATAAAAAGAAATAAGGAAGGAATAAGAAATAAAAAAGAAAAGAATAAAGAAGAATAAGAAAATAAAAAGAAAGAATAAGAAGAATAAGAAATAAAAAGAAAAGAATAAAGAAGAATAAGAAATAAAAAGAAAGAATAAGGAAGAATAAGAAATAAAAAGAAAAGAATAAGGGAAGAATAAGAAATAAAAAGAAAGAATAAAAGAAAAAAGAAATAAAAAGAAAAGAATAAAGAAGAATAAGAAATAAAAAGAAAAGATTAAGGAAGAATAAGAAATAAAAAGAAAAAATAAAAAGAATAAGAAATAAGAAAGAAAGGAAGAAAAGGAAGAATAGAAATAAAAAGAAAAGAATAAAGGAGGATAAGAAATAAAAAGAAAAGAATAAGGAAGAATAAGAAATAAAAAGAAAAAGAATAAAGAAGAATAAGAAATAAAAAGAAAAAAGAAGAATAAGAAATAAAAAGAAAGAATAAAGAAAGAAATAAAAAAAAGAAAAGAAAGAAGAAGGAAGAATAAGAAATAAAAAAGCAAAGAAAAAAGGAAATAAAAAGAAAAGAATAAGGAAGAAAAGAAATAAAAGAAAAGAATAAAGAAAAAATAAAAGAAAAGGAAATAAGGAAAGAATAAGAAGTAAAAATAAAGACAAGAAATAAAAAGAAAAGAATAAGGAAGAATAAGAAATAAAAAGAAAAGAATGAGGAAGAATAAGAAATAAAAGAAAAGAATAAGAAAAGAATAAAAGAAAAATAAGGAAAAATACGAAATAAAAAGAAATAAAGAAGAATAAGAAATAAGAAAAGAATAAGAAGGATAAAACATAAAAGAAAAAAGAAAAAAGAAGAAAGAATAAATATATATAGATACATACAAGCATAAACAAACACATGCATTAGGAGGACTGTCTGTTTACCTCAACATTTTGCGATGTAAAAAATAAATAACAAACAAACAAAAAAACAAACAAACAACAAACAGTAGAAACATTTTACAAATTATATATCATTTCGACTTTCTTTTTCTCCTACGAATGGAAAACAAAAAACCCTCGAATCACCACGAATCCCAAATCAGATTAGTAAAGAAACATTTTACAAATATATATCTCGACTTTTTTTTTTCTTCTCCTACGAATGGAAAACAAAAACCCTCGAATCGCCACGAATCCCAAACCAGATTAATAAAGAAACATTTTACAAATCATATATAATCTCGACTTTCTTTTTTTCTTCTCCTACGAATGGAAAACAAAAACCCTCGAATCGCCACGAATCCCAAACCAGATTAGTAAAGAAACATTTTACAAATCATATATATCGACTTTTTTTTCTTCTCCTACGAATGGAAAACAAAAACGCTCGAATCACCACGAATCCCAAACCAGATTAGTAAAGAAACATTTTACAAATCATATATCTCGACTTTCTTTTTTTTTCTTCTCCTACGAATGGAAAACAAAAACCCTCGAATCACCACGAATCCCAAACCAGATTAGTAAGAAACATTTACAAATCATATATCTCGACTTACTTTTTTTCTTCTCCTACGAATGGAAAACAAAAACCCTCGAATCACCACGAAACCCAAACCAGATTAGTAAAGAAACATTTTACAAATCATATATAATCTCGACTTTTTTTCTTCTTCTCCTACGAATGGAAAACAAAAACCCCTCGAATCACCACGAATCCCCAAACCAGATTAGTAAAGAAACATTTTACAAATCATATATCTCGACTTTCTTTTTTTTCTTCTCCTACGAATGGAAAACAAAAACCCTCGAATCACCACGAATCCCAAACCAGATTAGTAAAGAACATTTTACAAATCATATATCTCGACTTTTTTTTTTTTCTTCTCCTACGAATGGAAAACAAAAACCCTCGAATCACCACGAATCCCAAACCAGATTAGTAAAGAAACATTTTACAAATCATATATCATTTCGATTTTTTTTTCTTCTCCTACGAATGGAAAACAAAACCCCTCGAATCACCACGAATCCCAAACCAGATTAGTAAAGAAACATTTTACAATTCATATATCTCGACTTTCTTTTTTTTCTTCTCCTACGAATGGAAAACAAAAACCCTCGAATCACCACGAATCCCAAACCAGATTAGTAAAGAAACATTATACAAATCATATATAATCTCGACTTTTCTTTTTTTTCTTCTCCTACGAATGGAAAACAAACTTCTCGAATCACCACGAATCCCAAATCGCCATCAGATTAGTAAAGAAACATTTTACAAATCATATATCTCGACTTTTTTTTTCTTCTCCTACGAATGGAAAACAAAAACCCTCGAATCACCACGAATCCCAAATCAGATTAGTAAAGAAACATTTTACAATCATATATCTCGACTTTTTTTTTCTTCTCCTACGAATGGAAAACAAAAACCCTCGAATCGCCACGAATCCCCAAACCAGATTAGTAAAGAAACATTTTACAAATCATATATCTCGACTTTTTTCTTCTCCTACGAATGGAAAACAAAAACCCTCGAATCACCACGAATCCCAAATCAGATTAGTAAAAAACATTTTACAAATCATATATCATCTCGACTTTTTTTTTCTTCTCCTACGAATGGAAAACAAAAAACCTCGAATCGCCACGAATCCCAAACCAGATTAGTAAAGAAACATTTTACAAATCATATATCTCGACTTTCTTCTTTTTTTTCTTCTCCTACGAATGGAAAACAAAAAACGCTCGAATCACACGAATCCCAACCAGATTAGTAAAGAAACATTTTACAAATCATATATCTCGACTTTTTTTTTTCTTCTCCTACGAATGGAAAAACAAAACCCCTCGAATCGCCACGAATCCCAAACCAGATTAGTAAAGAAACATTTTACAAATCATATATCATCTCGATTTTTTTTTCTTCTCCTACGAATGGAAAACAAAAACCCTCGAATCACCACGAATCCCAAACCAGATTAGTAAAGAAACATTTTACAAATCATATATAATCTCGACTTTTTTTTTTTTCTCCTACGAATGGAAACAAAAAACCCTCGAATCACCACGAATCCCAAATCGCCATCAGATTAGTAAAAAACCAACTCACGGTGCTGCTGGAGTAGTTTGGGTGGACGACGATGCTCTCAACGGATCTCCTGACGATGGCTGTGGGGCCGTTGTTCCAATCCCACATGTTGAGGAGGACCTTGTAGCTGAAGGAGGGGCTGTGGGATGGGAAGCGCGGGTCAGGCCGAGATGCGGTGGTGATGGTGCGAATGGTGGTTTTACTTAGGGTAATGGTGGTGGGAATGGTGGTTTTGATTCGGGTAATGGTGGTGGGAATGGTGGTTTTACTTAGGGTAATGGTGGTGCGAATGGTGGTTTTGATTAGGGTGACGATGGTGCGAATGGTGGTTTTGATTCGGGTAATGGTGGTGCGAATGGTGGTTTTGATTCGGGTAATGGTGGTGCGAATGGTGGTCTTTTCAAGGCAATGATGGTGAGAATAAGGTGTTCATAGGGTAATAATGGCGAGAATAGTAGCCCTAGTTATGATAATGATGGTGATGAGAATAGTTCTAGTTTCGGTAACGATGGTGAGAATTGTTCGTTACAGTGGTAAGAGGAGTAAAAAGGATGGCGACAATGATAATGATAATAATCTCGATCTTCAATAACAATAATATGTACTATTTTTTACAGTAATGTTATAAACAACAAACACAGTATGACAAAAAAAAAATTCGGAATAACAAACACTAATGACAAAAACAATAATTGCCGGAAAACAAATGCTATTACTTCTAATAATGAAAGTGGTAGCCTTAGTAATGATAATAATGATAATGATAATAGGAATTGAAATAATAATGGTAATAACAGTAGTATCTTCAAGAAACGTAACCACTCATATATCATACTGTAATAATGATCATCATATAATGACAATAAAAGTGGTATCTTGATTAATCTCAGCATTGATGATAACAAGGAGAATCGTCTTTATCAACTCTCTATCTTGAATAACTTCAGCGGTGATAAAAACAACGAGAATCACTATCATCGCTTCTTTTGATTAAGCTCAGCATTCATAATAACAGTCATGAAAGATGGAATAATGCACTATCGCAATGATATGAGGAATAAGTAGCCTCTCCGATCGGGACTCGAGCCCTCGTCGCTGCAGGCAGGTCGCACGCTGGCCCACGGAGCTACACGACCCACGAAAAGGAACCCGCAACGAAGAACTATCCAACTTCCATAGACATTACCCATCTACTCATGCGTGAGTAAGGATAGCGAAGCTTTACACACACACTCTCTCTCGTGGCACAAAGTCCCCTCAACTCACAATGTGGCGCAGTGGGCAGCCGTGATGATCCACTCGTCATTGTAGACGGAGGCGCCGCAGAAGGGTTTGTCGGAGCTACTCTGGGCATTAGCTAACCCGACAAGCCAAGGGTACTCGTTCACTTCCGTCTCCTCGCCGCCCACGATCCTGGTGCTTCGGTTGGGGACGCCGCACTCTGTTGGCCAGGTGGGAGGAGGGGGTGAGATGGAGTGGGGAAGGGGAAGGGGGGGAGGGGTTGAGTTGGAGGGGCAAGGGGAATGAGGGGGAGAGGAGGAGTTAGATTGTGGAGGGGGAGGAGGAGAGGAAGAGGGACTGAGTTAGAGTGGGAAAGGAGTGGGAAGGGGGGAGGAGGGTTAAGTGGGCAAGGGATGAAGGGAGAGGAGGGAGTTAGAGTGAGTGGAGTTTTGGGCTTGAGGGGGAAGAGTTGGGGGAGGAGAGGGTGGGGGAGCAGAAGAAGGGAGAGAGGGAAGGAGAAGGGAGAGGGGAGGGGGGAGGGGGGGGTCAGGGAGGTGGTGGAAGAGAGTGACAGAGGATAGGAGGAGAGAGAGAGAATGAAAAAGAGAGAGAGGGATGATAAGGAAGCAGAAAAGGAGGAGTAAGAATAAGATAGGTAAAGGAGGGAGTGAAAGGAGGAGGCAGGGTGAAAAGGGAGTGATAAGTATAACCGAGAGGGTGAAATGGAAAGATAGGGAGGGGGTTAGGGTGTAGTGGATGTAGTGTATATCATGTATGCGTGTATGTACATATATATATATATATATATATATATATATATATATATATATATATATAATATATATATATATATGTATGTATATTTCCTTTACAATGTATGAAAGATGGAATAATGCAATACCGCATTTTTATCATGAACATTATAACCTCTCCGATTGGGATTCGATCCCAATATACGTATTTTTGACATAACCAACAACACACCACCAGTCACAAATCACCCTAAAAGTATACACACCGACGAGGAATTATAACCGTCTAAACTAAACAGAAAACTGTCATAATAATAATAATAATAATAATAATAATAATAATAACAATAATAATAATAAAATGAACATAAATCTAGACTCACGACAGTCTTTGCCGCTTGTACCCGGAGCGTCAGATGAGTCCGATGTGTCGACTCCAGGAGTGGTTGTTTCTGGATCTGGCGGGGAGGGAAGTGATTTAAATACTGGTTATTTCAAAGCTCTATTCATGCCTCAAGTGAATGTTGTTATTGTGGCAAAATTGCATTAGTAATTGTATTTTCATTTTGTGTTAGGATGGATTATGGCAGAAATCAGTGATGGAAACGATGGCAATGGTGCTCATGCTGCTGTTGATGGTGATGATCATAGTAAAGATAATGAAAATAACGATGATAATAATAATAATAGTAAAGGTATTGAGAATGATGACGATAATAATAGTAATGATAGTGATGATGCTGATAATAATAGCAAGGTACGCATAAACAGGCAGTTCTGCTTCCATTTAGTCTGTTGAACTCAAAAATAATTTTTTTTTTCCCCTAAGAGTATTCTGACAGCCGTTAATGGTAAGGAACTCTTATCATAAATCCAAAAAAAAAGGAAACGTTTTTTCTCGTAATTATAGCGATTTCGAGTAAATTATATAAACAATTATATAGCTAGTTATATCTGATATCTCAGGAGACTCCCATTGCTTTAACAGGAGATGCTTCATTTTGCTCCGCCACTTTATTTGACCCGGGCATTCTGCAAGCGTGTTTTTCAGTGGATTCTCTTTGAAAATGGTGTAGTAATAACACTAGTAAAAAAAAATAGATAAAAAAAGGAAACCAAGAAAAAAAAGATATATATATATTTTCAATGAATAAAAGCAAAGAGGCGGGGCTTAGCTCGGAAGCTACCAATTAGGGCTTTCCTCAAAATGGACTACCTGTTTCAAAGTACCTTGCATAATGATAGTGATGATAATAATAATGATAATGACATTAACAATAATAGTAATGATACTGCTACTATTAATGATGATGATAATAATAACAATAATAATATTGTTGATAATAATTAAAAAGATAATGATAATAATCACAATGATTATAATAAAAGAAAAAAAATGAGGAAAGAAGGAAAGAAATGAATAAAGAAAGAAGGGGCCCCTCACATACCTCCCGAGGCGGTGACTGAGCAGTGGAAGCCCTGGCGCTGACCCCAGAAGTCGGCGAAGAAGAGGAAGGTCACTTGGTTCGAGCAGGTCACGAGGTCATCGTTGGGTCGCCGATTCCCGCAGTAGCTGGTGGAAGGATGTGTGGAATTCATGATGAACAGATTGCTACAGGAACAACGAAGGGAAAGCATATTCGTGTGTTTTCTTGTCCTTCCCTTCGTTGTTCCTGTTGCAGTCAGGTGGAGGACAAGAGTGTGCGTTTATGTGTGCGAGCGTCTATGTATGTGTATGTGTGTAAACGTGTGTGGATGTGTGTGTAAACGCGTGTGGATGTGTGTAAACGCGTGTGGATATGTTTAAACGCGTGTGGATGTGTGTAAACGCGTGTGGATATGTTTAAACGCGTGTGGATGTGTGTAAACGCGTGTGGATGTATGTGTGCGAGGGTTTGTGTATGTTTGTGTACGCCTGTGCACGTGTGCTCGAACGTCTACGTATGTTTGTGAACGCGAATGCTTGTGTGTGTACGATCGTCTAAGCATGCTTGTGTACGCGTATGCATGTGTGTTTGCAAGCGTCTGTGTATATTTATGTACGCGTATGCATGCGTATGCGTGTACATACTTAGAGACATGTCTGTTTTCCATCAAAAAAATACTCCTAAACATATCAAAATCCACCACACGCCCCTTCAGACCACCCACGCCCCTTCAGACCACCCACGCCCCTTCAGACCACCCACGCCCCTTCAGACCACCCACGCCCCTTCAGACCACCCACGCCCCACGACGCCCTTCAGACACCCACACGCACCCTTCAGACCACCCACGCCCCTTCAGACCACCCACCCACCCTTCAGAACACCCACGACCCTTCAGACCACCACGCCCTTCAGACCACCACGCGCCCTTCAGACACCACGCCCCTTCAGACCACCCACGCCAGACCACCCACAGCCCTTACACGACCACACCCACGCCCTTCGACCCTTCAGACCACCACACGCCCTTCAGACCACCCACCCTTCAGCCACCTCACCCACAACCACCAGCCCCTTCAGACCTCAGACCTTCAGACCACCCCACCTTCCCCCTTCAGACCACCCACGACCCTTCAGACCCACGCCCCTTCACCCACTGCCCCTTCAACCACCCACGGACCCTTCAGACCAACCCACGACCCTTCAGACCACCCACGCCCCATTCACAGACCACCCCCCTTCAGACCACCCACGCCCTTCAGACCCACCGCCCTCGACCACCCCCCTTCAGACCACCCACGCCCCTTCAGACCACCCACGACCCTTCAGACCACCCACGACCCTCAGACCACACGACCACCCACGCCCCTCAGACCACCCACACCCCTTCGCCCACCCTTCAGACCACACGCCCTTTCAGAGACCACCACGCCCCTTCAGACCACCCACAGACCCTTCAGGACCACCCACGCCCCTTCAGACCACCCACCCCTTCAGAACCACCACCCCTTCAGACCACCCACGCCCCCTCAGACCACCCACGACCCTTCACGACCCTTCAGACCCACGCCCCTTCAGACCACCACGCCCCTTCAGACCACCCACGCCCCTTCAGCCCCTTCAGACCACCCACGACCCTTCAGACCACCAACAGACCACCCACGCCCCTTCAGGCCCACGGCACGCACCTTCTGGCCCTGCAGGAGTCAGCGATGATCAGCCAGTCCCGCAAGCACCACCAGCTGCTCTGGATGTCCACCACGTCGCAGCTGACCGTCAGGGTGAGGTCGTCCGAAGATCCCTGTGGCGGAAGGTCTTCGTTGACGCTGGTGGGTTGTGGGCGTAGAGGGTGCGGGCGTTGGCATGAACGCACAAACGCACTCACACATGTAACTATAGTCGTATGAAAAGCACACACACTCACTTCAAAACTTACACATAAGATATATATTATATATAATATATATATATATAATTATATATATATATATATATATATAATATATAATACCCCATAATGTACAGACTCACAAACTAGATTTATATATAAGCATATTTAATAATAAAAAAATATATATATGTAATATACATATATAACATATACTGTATATATATATTATATATATATATATAATATATATATATATATATATATATATTATATATATATATATGATAGATAGATAGATAGATAGATAGATACATACATACATACACACATAAAATGCATGCATGCATATATATACACACAAAATATACACAGAAAGGAGATATCAAAGCAACGCCACAAACTAATGAAAACGGCGATACAGAGAGATACATTAGTATGAACTAATGTATTAGTGTATGAAAGCGCGCCAGTGGTCATGGCGGATGGACTGAACTATTTGCATATGTAGGACATCGAGAGAAATATGCAGATGAAACCTGGATGACTAATTTAATAAATATATGTGCATTTTCTCTGCTCGCATCTCTCTCTCTCTCTCTCTTTCTCTCGTTCTCTCTCTCTCTCTTTCATCCTTTCTCCCCCCTCTCTCTCTTTCATCCTTTCTCCCCTCTCTATCTATACACATACACACACAAACACCAAACACACACGCACACACACATAACCGCCCCAAACCCACTGCGATCCTCCACTCCTGGAACGCATCATATATATATATATATATATATATATATATATATATATATATATATATATATATATATAATATATATATATATATTGTGTGTGTGTGTGTGTGTGTGTGTGTGTGTGTGTGTGTGTGTGTGTACATATATATATGCACACACACACACACACACACACACACACACACACATTCGTACACTCATATATGCACACACACACACACATACACACACGCACCCCCCCCCGACACATACGCACACACAACCGGCCCAAACCCACCTTGATCCTCCACTCCTGGAACGTATTACTCGGGTAGTTGTTGGGGAAATTCTTGGAGGCGACGCACACGGTCTCTCCCGGGCCTATGGTGACCGGACCCTGGGGGATGACGCCGTTAGGACACGCCTCTGCCAATGGGCGTGGTTTGAACGACGGTCTCGCAGGCACAACACCGACCGGCTGTGGGGATGACCCACTGACACCTCCTCTGGTGCTGGTGTCTGGGGAGTGTGGGGTTGATGGGTAGTGGGGTGTGGTGGGGGGTGATGGTGGTGGGGGTGGGTGATGGTGGGGGGTGTGAATTGGTGGTGGTTGGTTGGTGGTGGTTCGGTGGTGGGTGGTGGTGGAGTGGGTGGTGGAGGTGGTGCGTGGTGAGTGTGTGGGTAGATGGTGTGGGGTGGTGGTGGTGTGGGGTGGTGGTGGGTGGGGGTGGGGTGTGGTGGGTGGTGGTTGGTGGTTGGTGATAGTGGTGGTGGGGTGGTGGTTGGGGTGGGGGTGATGGTTGGTGAGGGTGGTGGTGGTGGTGATGTAGCTGTGATTGTGATGGTGAAAAGTGGAATGATATAGGTGAAAAAAATTAATGACAAAAAGAGATATTAATGATGAATATGATATCAATAATATGATGATAAAACTTATAACGATAATAATAATGATAAAACTAATGGTAATAATAATGATACAACTATCATTGATAACAATAAAACCAATAATGATAAAACTAATACTGATAATAACAATAACGGAGCAATGACAATAATAATAATAATAATAACAACAGTTATACTAACAATAAGAACTATATCAACAGCGATGATAATGATTCGATAATAATTATCATAACAATACAAATGATGATAAAGAAACAATGATAATAGTAATAATAATAATGATAAATATAATAATGACAATAGGGACACAAACAACAAAGAATATTAAAAATAATAAGAACAATGATAATGATAGTCGCAGAAAGAACAATGATAATGATAGTCGCAGAATGAACAACGATAGCAAAGGAAATGATAATAAAAATCCGACAACAACATCAACAACTGCAATATTATAACTACAACCGCCACACTAACAACATTTTCCATCTGCCCCCCCTTCCCCCTTTGCCATTTCTCCTCCTCCCTATTCTCCTCTTCTTCCTCTTCCCGTTCTAAAATACTTACGATATTTTTCCAGGTGTCGAGGGTCGAAGGGGAATGTCTCGTTGGTCTTAGGTACTTCCTGGCGACGAATAATTAACGTTAATGATGTTTCATTAATCTGATTAATTTATTGAGGAGGACTGATGACTTGGTTGGTGGGAAGTATGGCAATATTAGAGTTTTTTTTTCTTGATTCTAAATTGTAAGTATTTGTCATGATTCGAAAGTTTGCAATTATTCGAAAGCAAGGATTTAATGATTCTAATATATATATATAAATTAATGATTCTAATAAATATATATTATATATATATAATATATATATATATATATATATATATATATATATATAATATATATATATATATATATATATATTATTTGCGATTTCTAGAGCAAATATTCATCGCCCCCATGTATACCACTCTCTGATCTGCAACGAACCCCTTGCAACTCACCTTCGGTATCGCAGAAGCCTCGGCAGGAGCGAGACAAACGCCGACCGCAAGCACGAGACACAGCGCTCGAACCTTCATCTCGAACGAATCAGGAGCTTCGAATCCCTTCTGACGGGTCTCGAACGCACGCCGAGAAGTGGTTTGTTCCAGCTATCGAGTTGTGTCATTTATATATATATATATATATGGACCATCGACACCCACACCTGTTGGCGCAGGTGAGCTGGGTCGCGCCGGAATTGATTTGGACTTAATTGCGGTAATGAGGGATGAATAATGAGTAACAAGAATTAGATGCAAGTCGTGAACGAGCTGAATAGACGTCCATGATTGACAACACAGGTGCAGGCCAACGAACGTAGTAGGAAAAGTAAAATCGTAACTCGTACGGATCCGAGCTGTCTATTTTTACCTAGATTAGTTTACAGCTTTAATGATTAGGGTGATAGCACTCTTTCTTAATCGTAAAACTGTCATCCTTAAAAAGAAAAAAAACATGATTTACACCGACTGCATTTCTATATTTCCATATCAAATGATTCTATATTCATAAAGTATAAACAGCTTTGATATTAAAAAAAAAAGAAAAAAACATCCATATTATCACGATACATATGAGCGAATGGAAGTCACTTTTCTACGATACATCATA
>NW_020872457.1:206324-211324 GCF_003789085.1 Penaeus vannamei
ACTCTCACAAACAGAAAGTAAGATTAGATAAGAAAAAATTGCTTGAGATTTCTTAGAATTTGTTGCCACCGGGAAGGCCTTGCGCTGCAGTGTATCTTTTAATGAATTTGTTGATAATTTATTTTTTGTTTTTGTGTAATCTTGTGATTTCGATTTGTGTAATCTTGTGATTCCTTCTTCCTCTTCGTCCTCCTTCTCTTCTTAATCCTACTCCTCCTCCTCTCTCCTCTTCCTCTTCTTAATCCTCCTACTCCGTCCTCCTCTTTCATATTTCATCATCACCATCACTATCATCATCACCATCACCTTCAAGCTTTTTTTTAAATAAACAAACCATATTTGAAAATAAAACGAATGCTAGTTTAACTGTTAGGCCTTTGCTGGGGGGAAGAAAGTGTTTAGAGACTCACCCATGCCTTTCCCAACGTTTACGAATGTCACGTCCGTGGATATTATGCCTTATGCACATGATGCTCTACATAGAAAAAGGTTTTCATTTGTNTTGAAATGGCTTGGGCCTTGTGGCGGCTGGAGGAGCCGGTACGGAGCCATTTTTCGAGAGGTCACTTCTGCGGTGACGTCGCTGTGCCTCGGAGAAATAATGAAGCAGGAGGCATTTCTTTCCTTTTTCTCTCGTAATTCGGAGATGATTGGCTGCGGATTATTTCCATTTTTTAAGGGGGAGGTTCGTTCCATGCTTGATGATTTCGGTCTGACTTCTCTTCGCCTTCCTATCGCATCGGCTTTAGGAAGTGCGTGGGTTGCTTTGCCCACGCACTGCACGCTGATACGGTATGATTAATGGCGCACAGATTCCTCACTTTCAGTCTCTTTTCTATCGATCGTTCTTTTTCTTTTTAATCTCGACAATCCTCGATATAATCTGACACTTCAATGTCATTACCTGCACCTGCCTCTCCCTCAGCAGAAGATCATGGCCGATCCGAACGCAAAATCTAAAATTCAAGTGGCAGGATTAGAAAGAATAAATCAATATAAACGAAACGACTTCTATAAGGATGAAGATATCTCGAATGTGCCTTTCGTAGGATAATGTTTTCCCTTCTGTGTTAGTGAAGGTATTCCTGTCAACGGAAGATTTTACAGTGCACAGTTTTACGTCAGCGAATCGTCTATATTTAGCAGTGAAGGGAGACTCGTGTATCGGCTGACTCAGAATAAGACGCCACATTAACCTTCGCAATCATAGGTTTTCTTGCTTTGATTTCAGACTTCCATTTATTCACGTCTTCGTAACTATGCTAATGATTGCGATTAATCCTATTTTTATTTGGTTAGAAGAGAGGGTTGCATTTACATAAAAGTGTTCTTGCATCTTTTCTTGCTTCGTTATATGCGTCGAATGTCTTTTCCTTCTTGCTTTTACAAGGGCCAGCGTAATTAGATCGTTACGTCGTTGGGTAGCGCAGTTTATAGTGCTAACACAGGGTATGGTTACCGATACTCTAATTGATGTGAACCCAATAATACATCACATGTTCCTGGTTCAACGTATTGATATATGGTTCATGTGCAATTTGTTTTCACTTTGAACGGAATGCATTGTTTTATTGCACGTCGAAATGTACCCAAAATTTTCGAGGTATGAAAATCGCTGAGAAGAGCCATTTTTAGTGTCGTTTCTCATGCATGGTTATGAATACTGCAACAGAGGCGGAGTTTGATCTCGTCTGCCCTCTGAATATCATGCGACGGTTCCATTGGCAATGTGGAACAAAGGCAGTCTGAATGTGAATATCTCTCCCTAACTGAATACCAATGGGGAGGCGCGGGAACCCTTGCTGGATACAAATGATCTTTTTCGTCATCATCTCCGGCAGAAATGGCGGCGATCGGGCCTCCACCAAGCCTTTGTAAACCAAGAACATAACGAAGGAGAGGGAATGTATGGCGGATTAAGCCCCGGCAGCGGGGAGAGTCTTCTACAGGCCCGGTGGCATGCATGGATTTAGCGTTTACGTTGCAATTATCGGGGATTCTCTCGCATTAGCAGGCGCGGGAGAGGCCTGATTGGGCGATTGGCGACACGAACGAATCTGATTCAAGAAACTCGAATCGAGAACTTAATCGACGTCGATTCGGCTTCTGTGGCATCGTGGTATCGACGACGCCTTTCGCTGCTGAGGTCTTGCGGGTGTCTGACCCGGCCACAGGAGCTCCCCCGATGAAGCGAGAGACCTTTATGGTTGGCATTCCCCCCTGGAACCCCCGGGGCTCTGCAGAAATAACAGCTTCACCATGGTTGGTATTATCCTCCATAATGGACACCGCTTCCACTTCTCATGGTTGGAGTGTTTCCAGCGGGACCGTCGGAGCTCTGGCACCTTGCGTTCCACCATTGTTGGCAGGAGCGGCGCGGTGGCCCTGGCGGGGAGAGCGAGAGGGTCGCCTGGCACCTATGCTTTAAGCCCTCCTGTTCGAAAGTTCATAATCTTATCAGTTTCTGTATCGCAGGTCCCAAGATGGTAACTGTCCTTCCCTTATTGTGCTCTGGCCTGCCAATCGGCTGAAGTCAATATCGGTTGGGTCTTTTGCTGCTAAAGCTAATGCCTCTTTAATTCCATTTTCCCCTCTTTCTCGGGAAGGATTGGAAGGACACGAGTGTCCTTGGTACACATTTCAAAGGTAGAGTTTTGAGGATTGCAAAGAACTATTACCAGTTCAGTAGATCAAAATAGAGATGTATATATATATAAAGCTCACAACATTATTTTTCCGAAATTTCGTAAAGCATCGAGTTTTCGTCCCGCCACTCGTCCTACGCTCCGCCCTCTTGGTTTGACGTAACGCTCTCCCATTGGCCGCCAGGATAAACGAGCGCCCACGCCAACCAATCAGCGGCGCGATCTGCTTCCTATCGACCAATGAAACTGCTTACACAGCACAGGCGAAGGTAGCCCCGTGCGCGGACCAACCAGCGTGCCGGCCTCGCGCCCTGCCTCCCCGCGCCGCGCCGACTTTCTCGTCTGGCGCCACGAGAGGTTCGTCGTCAGTCTCATAAGAGAGCCGCGAACCCTGTACCTGATCCCGAAGTAAGTGACAGAAATTAATCTTGGGACATTTTCTGAGGAAATTTCAGTGTGTCTGTTTCAGGAAGATGGGATAAAAGTGCTTTCAGTGTGGTTCTGCAACGAGTCCCCGCTGGTGCGACGCCGGCTGAAACCCCCTCGGGCTGAAGGCTGAATCCGGGCTCAGATTTCCCGAACAAGGAATGGTTTTATAATTGCTGTATCCCATCAGATTAGGGATGAGGGAAGGGCGGGGGGAGGGGGGGGGTGGCGTTGGGGTGGTGGAATGCAAAAGACCCTCTGTGGACGCCACCCCACTCATTGCTAGGGATCGACGCCCACCTCCAGCAGTCAATAATACACACAGCTTCATAATTGTCGCAGCATGAACCAATTTATGCATGACCAGATTCATCCCGAGATAATGCGAATGTCGGGTAATGAGTGATGTCACTACAGAGGAAATGAAGTGAATATGAGGGATATGGCGCCGTGGGGACGTGTGAGGGGCAGTGGTTGAGGTGAAGACTCTGGGGGGGATTTACTGATCTATGGAAATGATGCAGAGGATTTAAGAATTTATAGTTAATGGCGGTAATGGTGGCGAGGGCGGAGGGTGAGGGCGCACTCTGGGTTGCAAACAGGGTGAGATTGTTGGGCGATGATAAGGAAGCGCTTGGTCGTGATTATTACGTAATTGACGTGATGAGTAGATGCTGAATATATAAGTGCATATATAATTATATAAATATATATATATAATATATAATATATATATATACAGATATATATATATAAGTATGTATCACACACACACACACACACCACACACACACACACACACACACACACACACACACACACACACACCACACACACACTACACACACATTCATTACACACACGGATATATATAAGTGTATGTGATGTGCGCGCGCAATGCGTGCGTGTGTGTATATGTGAATATATATATATAATATAGATTATATATATATATATAGTATATATATATATATGTATGTATAATATATTTTATGTTATGTAAACAACACGCACACCACACACACACACACACCCACCACACACACACACACACACGACACCACACACAGCACACCACACACACACACAACACACACACACACACACGAAGAAGAGCGAACACACAGACCACACACCACACACACACACACACACACCACACACATATATTGATAAATATAGAGATATATATTAGAAATAGTATATAGATGTGTGTGAGATGTGTGGATATACTATATATAGAATGAGAGAGAGATATAGATATATATATATATATATATATATACATATAGATATGAATTATATATATATAGTTATGAGTATATATTATTATATCATACGCCTCAGCTTCAGTGCCCAATCACCCACGATTGAGTGTATGCATGATACATATAGTGATATTATATATATAGAGCTACATATATATATATATAGGATATTATATAAAAGTATAAATATAAATAGTCAATCTGTGAGGTAGTGTGTTGTGTGTGTGATGTGTGTGTATGTGGTATGGTAGTGTGTGCTGTGTGTGTAGTTTGGTGATGGAGTGTTTGTGAGGACGAGAGATGTGGAGATGAGTATGTAGATATGAAAATGAAGATACATGAATGGGAAGTGATATGATGGGGGAAAAGAAAGTGTAATATTTATATGAAGTAATAGAGAGAAATATAGAGATATATATAGATGTGATTAATAGAGAAAGCAGATGATATAGAGAGAAATAGATGAAGAGATGGCAGTGAGCATAACATGAGATGAATAAGAGAGAGTAATAGAGAGTAATACGTATAGATAAGATTAGTGCATTGTATTTTACATTGATGCTGTGTGTGTGGAGCTGTATGTGTGGTAGTTATATATATGTATATACAACATATATACAAATATATATATTATTATATATATCTATAAGAAATGACTAGA
>NW_020872457.1:228824-233824 GCF_003789085.1 Penaeus vannamei
TATTATTTTTTTTTTACAGTAAAACATGATTCCAAACTTATTACTCTTTTTCCTGTGTATCTTGTATGTCGAAAGCCTCTATGAAACTTCTTTCAGTAATCATCCCATTATTTTCACCCAACAACCCTAAATGCTAATAAGCTCGTATCTGAACCATTTCACTAATTAACTCAACCATAAGACAAATCAGTCCTTTGTAACCAATTACTATTTTTATTACAATATAAATCGTATTAATCGGCAACATTTTCATTTTATATCTACTTCTATGCAGCAACAAAGGCTTATTAGTCCAATTCTTCTCCCTTCATATATTACATGTTAGATATATTATTTATTTATATGTATTATCTATATATATGGTATTTATTATTTATATAATTTATTTATTATTATTTTATTAATATAATTATCATTATTTCATTATGTATTATGTATTCATATATCATTATTATACCATTATATATTTTTCATTCATATATTATATCCATTCATATATCATAATATCATTATATATTATTTACACATCATTTATTCATACATTATCATATTTTTGTACATTATTTATATCATTTATTTATGTACCATTCACATATATTTATCCCCCCCCCCCCGCTCCCAAACCAGCTAACAGCCCTCTCTCCCCTCAGGTGAGGAACCTCCCCTGGCTTCCGTTGGGTCCCCTCCAGCGTCTCCTGCCGTGACCCAAGGAGGCGTGGCTTCAGGGAGGCTTGACCCCGAGGGAGGCGTCACGTGACCAGGTTCCTCCAGCCAGGCAGGACTTGGTTGTCGGTGTGTTTGTGTGCGTTTGTGTGTCCGTGTGTGTGTTAGGACTCGGCCTGACTTGGAGGACGTAGAAAAGAGAGAATTAAAATATAGATTAAAAACAACTAAACGAAGATTTGATTTTTGGATTTAGTGTGTATTAGAAATAGATTTTTTTCCTTCAAAATCTAGATAAAGGATATTAAAAGTGAAAAAAAACGTGACCCAAGAAAACAAAAACAAAAACAAAAAAATCAGAAGAGAGGAAGATTTTTTTTTTCGAGAAATCTTACCGAATCTCAAGTGAACGCGACCCAGAGAAAAAAAAAAAGATAAATTGATGGCGACCGAACAGCAGTGAAAAAAGCCTTCCTCGGAACGACTCTGAAGGGAGAGGAATTCCCACGACATCTGCTAAAAGAAATTCGGAAAAGGGAACGCCAAGATGCCCGGTTTGGACGCCCTTATTGCCCTCAAAGATCGGGCTAAGGAGGTCAAGCAGGTGCTGGTCAGGTGAGTGTGAACTATCTTATATGTCTTATCTTTGTTATTATTATTATTATCATTATTATTATTATTATTATTATCATTATTATTATTATTATTATTATTATTATTATTATTATTATTATTATTATTATTATTATTATTATTATCATCTTCTTTTCTTCTTCTTCTTCTTCTTATCATCATCATCATTATTACTATTATTATGATTAATGTTATTATTATTATCATTTTTTGTTATTTAGATTTTCATAAATGTTAATATGATTATTATCATAGTTATTTTTGTTCGTATTATCATTAATTGATATGATTTTTATCATATTTGTATTAATATCATTATCATTATATTTCTGCTATTATCATTATTATCACCATCTTTGTTATTGCTGTTGTATTTTTATCATTATCAATATTATCATTATTATCATTATCATCATCACTGTTATTATTATTATCGTTGTCATCATAAATATTACTATTATTGTTATTTTGTTATTATCATTATCATTATTACCGTTGTTGCTGCTACAGTTGTTATTGTTACAATTATTGTTATCATTGTTATCTTTATCACCAACACCACCCTGTGGCATCGTCATCACCATCATCACTACCATCATCAGCATCATTGTTATCCTTACCATTATTGCTGTAATTATCGATACTATCATATCTTGCTTGCACCGTGAAGGAAGAAGTGTGGTGCCTGAGTCGAAACGCAGAAGGTACCGCTAAATCACGTACTTTACTTGAGAAATATTTTGCGGTTTTACTATAACAAATATATTTCAAAATCGTTTCCCTTTGACAGTCTTCAGCGCATCATCTATTCACTATCATCACCATTGTTCGTATTATTACGATCATTCTTTGCAGGAGGTCAGGTCGGGTCATCTGTGTGACCTTGGTCGACCTTGGCACATTCTTTTATGAGAAAGATATGAAATAATTGAAAGATTATGATTGTATATAATTGATATTTAATTTTGGATTGAAGTTCATGTATGTTATAAGTGCAAAGATGATTTACTGTTAATTGCAATATATTTCACATTAGTAATGAAAAGCGGAAGGCAAGCCAAAGATAACAAATGAGAAAAAAGAAAATAAGGATTAACGGAAGAGAGAAAAGAAAAATATTCTAAAGACAGGCAAATGGCAAGGGGAAGATGAGAAAATCAGAAATTAATGTGAATTATTTTTTGTTATATAGCGGAAACAAAGCAAATTTCCCCTATTTTCTTACACGATATTACGACATTATCGATATCATACTTGAAATCTAAATCTGATGAAGCTGCAAAATATCCAGCGTGTGAAGACATATTAATCGCTAAATGTTAACAGGAATGAGATGAAAATCCTTAGTTAACTTCGGCGTCACCAAAAATATTTAAAAATTATAAGGGAATCGGGAATCGCAAAAGAAAAAAAAGAAAGAAAAAACTGTATGTGTGTGTGTGTGTGTGAATGTGTGCGTGTCCGTACGTGCGTGTGTGTGTGTGTGTGTGATTTAATTCTATAGCATCCTTTGCTTTGAACAGCATAGAGCTAAGTCATTATGTAGTATAATGCAGTGACTATAGCATCCTTTGGCAACAATAGAGTAAGTTCATACTATGTAAAATATAATAGGTGCCAATTTGCAAGGACTTCAGATCCGACAATGAGTGTAGCGTTTGTACGACATAGGCCTATGAGACTACTGTGCCAATTCCATAGCAACGTGTGTTTAATACGACATAGGCCTATGAGCGTCGTGCGTTTATGTAGTGAGACTGCCAATTCATAGCATCGTGCATATAGTACAACACAGGACTATGAGACTACTATGCCAATTCATAGCATCGTGCGTTTAGTACAACGCAGGACTATGAGACTACTATGCCAATTCATAGCAGTCAGAGGCCTATGAGACTACTATGCCAATTCATAGCATCGTGCGTTTAGTACAACGCAGGACTATGAGACTACTATGCCAGTTCATAGCATCGTGCGTTTAGTACAACACAGGCCTATGAGTGCCAATTCATAGCATCGTGCGTTTAGTTATGGACTACTATGCCAGTTCATAGCATCGTGCGTTTAGTACAACACAGGCCTATGAGACTACTATGCCAATTCATAGCATCGTGTGTTTAGTACAACACAGGCCTATGAGACTACTATGCCAATTCATAGCATCGTGCGTTTAGTACGACACAAAACTTAACATAAACTCCTCAGTAGTGCAAGAATTACTCTTTTAATTCTCTCTTTTATTTCTTCCGTCTCTTTTTTTCTAAACTAGTGGCCTTTATTCACTTCAGATAAAAAGAAAAAGATTTATCAGTGTGTAGATTCCAAATTAAGAAAAATTGGCACTGTATGTTAAAATTGCTTGTGATTGCCTTAGAGTTTTATAATGTGATCCATTTCACGAGAACACTGCATATTTTGGTCGTTATCCTAAATACTATGTTTTTTAAAGGGAGTAAAGGTATATTCACAGAAAAAAATGATTATAACGAGGAATATTATTTACTGTAAAAAATTGTAATTTATGGGAGGGAAAAAGGAATATAAAAAAGTGAGTATTGAAATTATAATATGGTTTCATATCTATTTAGATAACTTTACTTGTATAGTGGGCGAAATGCCTAACTCATGACTTTTAAATGTTCAGTCTCCAGAATTAAATTTTCACTACTTTTGTGAAATAATAATTATTTGAAACTTTACCTCACTAGAAATTCTTATTGAAACCAAAACCAAACTTTTATAACCAATTCTTACTCTGATTTATTTTTATTATTATTATCATTATCATTATTACAATTATTATCACTATTATTATGTTTGCACCGTGGCTTAATTTTACAGCGTTTAATATATTCGATGTTTTTCATAGGCCTATTATACTCGAAAACAAAGTCAGATACAGTGAACGTCTGTAACAAGCATTGGAAAACGATAAAACAGAAAGGAAAAAGTGAAGAAATTCTAAATCGCCATTAATCCTGTCTCTAAAAAGTGGTAAAGTAATCCGTTTACCTTGCGTGGGGAGATTTTTGTTCTTCCACGGAGGCTGAGAAATCGCATCCTGATTTTGGGATGTGCTTCTTGCGGGTTTTGGTATTATTTGTCTGGTTATTGCGGTTTGCGTATTTTGGTATTTTTCGGTCATTTTGGTCATTGCGGATTTTGGTATTTCCTGATTTCGGTCATTGCGGAGTCTGGTCATTGCGGATTTTGGTATCGCGGATTTTCGTCATTGCGGATTATAGTATTCCGGATTTCGGTCATGGCGGATTTTGGTCATTCCGGATTTTCGGTCCATTCATTCCGGATTTTGGTCATTGCGGGTTTTTGGTATTCCGGATTACGAATTCGGCAATCGCAGATTTCGTTTTTATGGATTTAATTGCTATAGATTTGATCATTGTGTATTGATTATTAAGGGTTTGATTATCAGAAATCATGTCCTTTGGAGTTTTAGGAGTTTCAGTATTGCAGATTTTGGCCTATCACAGATTTATCAATTACGGATTTGGCCATTGCATACTTACGTTTTCCTATTACAGGCTGTATAAAAATGGGACTTTTAGTGTGGTTAGAATATAACATCTCGTTACTTCTTATCAGAGGAATTAATTTTATTGAAACTGACATAGATAAATCGAAAGGCATTCCAGCTTTTATAAGGGCGTGATTGGCATAGATGATTCTTGAGATATATGCAATCA
>NW_020872457.1:238824-241324 GCF_003789085.1 Penaeus vannamei
CCGTCTATCGGCGTCCCCTCCATCATCGCCCAGCGGTTGATGAGGCGAAGGGGAGGAGGCTTTGATGAATATTCCCAAAGGGCGAGGTCCAATTTGAAGAGAACCGAGATCTGATAGTGGTTATCTCTCTCTCTCTCTCTCTAACTCTCTTTCTCTCGCCTGCCCTCTCGTTCTCTCTCTCTCTCTCTTTCGGTCTCTTCGCTCTCTCTCTCTCTCTTCTCTCTCTTTCTCTTTTCTCTCTCTCTCTCTCTCTCTTTCGCTCTCTCTCTCTCTCCTGTCCTTTCGTTCTCTCTCTCTCTCTCTTTCTTTCTTTCTCTCTCTCCTCTCTCTCTCTCTGATCTCTCTCTCTCTCTCTCTCTCTCTCTCTCTCTCTTCTCTCTCTCTCTCTCTCTCTCTCTCTCTCTCTCTCTCTCTCTCTCTCTCTCTCTCTCTCTCTCTCTCTCTCTCTCTCTCTCCCTTTCCCCTCTCTCGCGTCCTATCCCCTCCCCCATTTCTCTCTCTCTTCTCTCTCTTCCTCTCCCCCTTCCACCCCCTCTCCTCTCCCCTTCCTCCTCCTCTCTCCCTCTTTCGCCACTAAGTTCCATCGGGATGTTGCGACACCGTGGGATTTTCGACTCTATTCCCCCTTTTTTCCCCACTTCCCGGGATATGAAGGAATCTCTTTATTCCCGCGGGAAGGGGGGGGAGGGGGGGGGGGGGTGAGTAACGAAAAGGGGTGTGTTTAAGGGTGGTTGGGTGGTGGGGTGGGGGTGGGGGTATGATTAGAAGGGTGAAGGAGGAGGGGTGGGGGTACAGGGAGGAGGGGAAATGGGAGGGGTGGGGGTGGGGGTACAGGCAGGAGGGGTGTTGGGAGAGGGTATGATCAGAAAAGTGGAGGGAGGAGGGTGGGGGTACCGGCAGGAGAGGTGTGGGGGAGAGGGTATGATTAAAAGGGTGGAAGGGGAGGGGGATACTATCAGAAGGGTGGAGGGAGGGGGTGCGGGGAATGGGAATGGAAAACTCACGATTATTCCCTTTTCAGCCAAAGCCAGCAGCTCGGACCGCAGACACGTAAAGGCAGGTGACAACAGACTATTGGAGTGGAGACTAGAAATATAGAGAGATTATAGTAATGGAGAGAGACTATAGAGTGAATATTAAGATGGAGAGGGACTATAGAATTGGAGAGAGACTGTAGAAATGTAGAGAGACTAGAACTATAGAAATGAAGAGACTAGAAATAGAGAGACTATAGTAATGGAGAGAGACTAGAGCGAATATCAAGATGGCGAAGGACTATAGAAATGGAGAGAGAGACTAGGACTATAGAAATGGAGAAACTGCATAGAATATAGAGAGGATATAGTAATGGAGAGAGACTAGAGAGAGACTATAATAATGGAGAGTCTATGAGAGACTATATAGATGGAGAACTATAGAATTGGAGAGACTATAGAGATAGAGAGAGACTAGAACTATAGAAATGGAGAGAGACTAAAATGATAGAATCGGAGAACTATAGAAATCGCCGTCTAAATAGTGAATAGTCTGATTGTGAATCGCACACTATCAAACATGATGAAGAATTTGTAAGATAGTCGATACAGATAGTTATTTAATTGTCACTAAGTCAACTTGCAAGAAGGGCGTGCATTCAGACCCGTTGCAGAGGGGTCATGGAAGCCAAATTCTATGTGGAAAATGTGGATGTTACTTTTCAGAATACCGACAATAAAAACAGATAATTTGTGTGCATTTCGATTTAGAATATTAGACTCGAATCTATAAACACGAAACATCTCTGTGATTTTTTCTCCCGTTGATAATTCTTTCCATCGATTAGAGAGGATAGAGAGGAGAGATTGCACACACATACACACACACACACACACACACACACACACACAAACACACACACACACACACACACACACACACACACACACACACACACACACACACACACACACACACACACACACACACACACACACACACACACACACACACACATACATACACACACTATTAGTAGTGATAATAATAATACCAGTAATAATGATAATAGAGATAAAATGATGAAGATAATGATAATGGGGGTAATAGTAAAAATAATGATGATAAACATGATAATGACAATGATAATAATACCAATGATAATAATAATAATGATAATGATAATAACAATATCAATGATATTAATAATGATAATAATAATAATAATAATAATAATAATAATAATAATAATAATAATAATAATAATAATAATAATAATAATAATAATAATAATAATAACAATGATAATGATAATGATAATGGTAATGACAATGGTAATAATAATGAAAATAATAATATCAATAACAGCAACAATAATAATAACAAAATCAACAACAACAGTAACAACAAAAATACAACAACCCAAACATACCCAAAACAACACACACAAAAAAAAACAGAAGAACCCCCTCCACCCCCCAACCCAACCCCTCCCCCCAAAAAAAGAAAAAAAAAGGCACGTAGC
>NW_020872457.1:253824-263824 GCF_003789085.1 Penaeus vannamei
TGGGGGGGAGGTGCGTGTGTATATGTGTTTCCTTGTGGGAGTGTTTGTTTGTTTGTTTGTTTGATGTGTGTGTGTGTGTGTGTTTTCTTGTATGCGGTTTGTCTGTTTTGTTTGTGTGGTTTGTTGGTGTGTGTGTATGTGTTTTCTTGTGTGTTTGTTTGTTTGTTTGTGTGTGTGTATATGTTTTCTGTGTGTTGTTTGTTTGTTTGTGTGTGTATGTGTTTTCTTGTGTGTTTGTTTGTTTGTTGGTGTGTGTGTGTATGTGTTTTCTTGTGTGTTTGTTTGTTTGTTTGATGTGTGTGTATGTGTTTTCTTGTGTGTTTGTTTGTTTGATGTGTGTGTGTATGTGCGTGTGTGTGTACGTGTGTGTGTGTGTGCGTGTGTGTGTATGTGTGTGTGTATGTGCGTGTGTGTGTATGTGTGTTTGTGTTTATGTGTGTGTGTATGCGTGTGGGTGTAATCTATATATTGAGCCATTCTTGTTTTGGTATTATTGATAGGTAAAGAAAAGGAGACGCACAGAAAGCAATGGATGTTCGTGGAGAACATTCTTCATGTATAAAGGATATAAGAAGGGAAAAAAGAACAAATCTGAACATCAGATTTTCTTCCTCGTTTCGTGGACAAAAAACGAAAAAAAAAACAAAAAAAAGATAGGGAACAAACAACCTTATTCAGACTATACAGAGGATTAAGTCATCAACATAGATATGATATTGATAAAAAAACAGTTTTTCTGGCAAGGCTAAAAGGAGATGGGGAAAAAATGAGATCAGAAAAAGAGAAAGGAAAACAATCGATAGTTCTTCCTCCGCTATACGAGATAAAAAAAAAAAAAAAAAATAGAAATAAAAATCTATAGTTTTTTCTCCGCCACAAGAGATCAGAAAAAAATCGATAGTTCTTGCGCCACTACACGAAATCAGAAAAATAGAAATAAAAAAAAACAAAAAAAAAACGATAGTTCTTCCTCCGCTACACGAGAGAGAAAAAAAAAAATGAAAATAAAAAAATAAAAAATTCGATAGTTCTTCCCTCGCAAATGTCACATAATAATAATAAAATAAAAAAACGATAGTTCTTCCTCCTCTATCATAAATAATAAAAGATAAAAAAAATCGATAGTTCTTCCTCGATGTCAGTAAAAAAAAATAGACGAATAAAAGATAAAAAAAAATCGATAGTTCTTCCCTCGCAAATTCAGATAAAAACGATAGATCTTCCTCCTCTATACGAGATAAAGAAAATAAATAAAAGTATAATTCGATAGTTCTTCCCTCGCAAATGTCAGTCATAATAATAAGAAAAAGAAAAAAAGCGATAGTTCTTCCTCCGCTATACGAGATTAAAATAAAAAAGATAAATAAATAAAAGATAAAAAAAAAAAAAATCGATAGTTCTTCCCTCGCAAATGTCAGTCATAATAACAATAATAATAAAAAAAACGATAGATCTTCCTCCTCTATACGAGATAAAAAAAAAATAATAATAAATAAAGATAAATAAATAAGAGATAAAAAAAAAATCAATAGTTCTTCCCCCGCAAATGCCAGAAAGCCATCGAGACCCAAGGCCTTTCCGCGCCGGCCTTCCCCTTCGCGGACAGACTCAGGGACGGAGGCTTGGCGCTCTGACGGAGTAATGACCCGCCGTAATTGATGATTATACAGAGAAAAGGAACAGTACAGCGGAACTAATCACGGTGAAAAATGACCGAGAGGTTTGAGAGTAGGCTGACCCCCTGGGATGACCTGCCTCTGCTGCTGCCTGCTCGAGCTGCTGACGCCTGCTTGGTGTGTGTGACTGACCTAGGATGACCTTCTTCTGCTGTTCCCTGCTCGAGCTGCTGATTCTTGCTTTTCTCTGCGTTTGGTGTGTATGCCTGACCTAGGATGCTGCTGTTCCCTGCTCGAGCTGCTGATTCTTGCTTTTCTCTGAGTTTGGTGTGTATGCCTGACCGAGAATGACCTTCTGCTGTTGCCTACTCGAGCTGCTGACGCCTGCTTGGTGTGTATGCCTGAACCAGGATGACCTTCTTCTGCTGTTGTCTGCTTGGCCTGCTGATTTTAAGGACAGGAATTTGCTGACTCGACGCTGCTGATGCCTGCTTTTCTCTGCGTTTGATGTGTATGCCTGACCTAGGATGACCTTCCTCTGCTGTTGCCTGCTCGAGCTGCTGACGCCTGCTTGGTGTGTTTCCCTGAACTAGGATGACCATCTTCTGCTGTTGCCTGCTTGGCCTGCTGATTTTAAGGACTCGGGAATTTGCTGACCCCCCCCGGATGACCTTCCTCTGCTGTTTCCTGCTTAAACGGCTGATCTTTGGGTCTTGGGGTTCTGGAAAATATTGTTGATTGCCTCAGAAGATTAATGAATATAAAAATAACTTATAATTCCAATTATTGCGTCATCTATTTGGCCTTCAGCTTTATAGCATCAATGTTTTATATTTTTCAAACATTTCCCCAAAAGCATTTCGCTCATTCAGGGGAAGACGCACACACACATATATCATATTCTATACTATTTCGATTTCTTTTATCTGTCTATCTATATACATATACATATATAATTATGTATATATATGTATATATATATATATATATATATATATATATATATATATATATATATATATATATAATATATATATATATATATATATGTTTATTTTCTACCTACTTACCTACCTATCTATCTATCTATATTTTCCACATATATCTATTCATCTATTCATTTGTTATCTAATCCATATATGTGCATGTTTTATAATTTGAATGAAATAGAATTTTCTTGATGTTACGTTAATGATATTTATTGCATTTTATGATCAATCCTTCTTTCTGTTGTGTTTACGTCCATTTGATTTCTTGCCACATGGAATGTACATCATTATTATTATTTTTATATTATTATTATTATTATTATTATTATTTTTGGCAACACTAATCTAATTTTCCTTTCTCTTTCACAGGTAAGTCGATGTCTTGAGAGCAGAGACCGGCTTGGAATTCAGTCATATGCAAGTATATCTCATATAGAGTTGTCTGTTTTTAAACATGTGCGACACGAAATAAGCAAGTATACAATGAACATACACACATACACACACAGAGACACAGACATACGCACACGGGCCTTCACACACACACACGCACACACAAACACACAGATACTCGCACATACACACACACACACACAAACACACATACACACACACAAACACACATACACACAAACACAGACACATACATACGCACATGGACCTTCACACAGACACACAAACACACACACAAAGACACTCGCATACACACACACACGCAAGCAGACAGGCAAGTACACACACACACAAACAAGCACACACGCACACGCACATGCACTCCAGCCCTATAAAAGGCCTGACACGATTCATAGCTCTCTAAATGATGCTATTTCTTCCTCCGCTGACGTTCATTTTCTCGCTTTTTCCTCCTACCTTTCTCACTCAGTTTTCTTGTTTTTCCTCGTTCCTTCTTCTTTTCTCCTTCCCCATTTTCTTCATTTTACGTTTACTCCTTCCTCATTCCCCCTTTCCTGCTTTCATCTCCTTTCTCTTCCATTCTCTTCTGCTCCTCCACCCCTGTCCTCATTCTCCTCCCTTTTCCTTTCCCTCCTTCCCCCTTCCCTTCCCTCTCGTCTCTTCCTCCCCCATGTTCACAATTTCTCTCCTCCTCCCCCTTTCCTCAGACTTCCCTTCTGACCTCCTTCTTCTCATTTCCTTCTCTTTGTTCCTCTTTTTCCTCCTTCTTCTCTTCCCCCTTTCCTCCTCCTCTTCGTCCTCGTCCACGTCCTCCTCTTCCTCCCCTTCCTCTCCTCCTCCTTGTCATCGTTGTTCTCCTCCTCCTCCTTTCCTCTTCCCCTTCTCCTTCTCCTCCTCTCTTCCCTCCTCCTCCTCTTTCCCCCTTCTCCCTCTTCTTCCCCCCTCTCCTCTTTCCCCCCCCATTCCCACCTCCTCCTCCTCCTATTCCTCCTCCTCCTCCTCCCCTTCCTCCTCCTTTTCCACATTCTCCCCCGCGCTTACGAAATCCTTTGGCCATTAAAGGTTTAGCCACACGCTGCGGGTTGCGGCGCAGGAGAGGAAGGGACGTGGAGAGAAAGAAAAGGAGGTGAAATGAAAGCAGGTGGGGAGGAGGCGGGGTGGAGAGGAGGTGGGATGAGGAGGTGGGGTGGGGGGGTGGTGGGTGGGGTGGTAGGAGGACTTGGAGGCGGGGGCGGAGCGGCGTGGTGGGTGGGGTGGGTAGGGAGGAGCTGGGATGGTGGGGAGGGCTGGAGGTGGGGAGGAGGTGGGGGGCGGCGTGGTGGTGGGGAGGAGGTGGGGTGGGCTGGCGTGGGTGGGTGGAGAGGAGGTGGGGTGGGTAGGGAGGGAGGGCAGGTGGAGTGGGTAGGGAGGAGCTGGAGGTGGGGAGGAGGTGGGGGTGGAGCGGCGTGGTGGTGGGGAGAGAGGGTAGGTGGGGAGGAGTTGGAGGTGGGCTGGCGTGGTGGGCGGGGAGAGAGGCGGATTGAGTGACTCGGATTGGGTGGGTAAGTTTGAGGAAGAGGAGGAGAAGGGGAGGAGTAGGGGGTAGTGGATGAGGAGGAGGGCGAGGAGAAGGATGAGGACTAAACAATAATCTGAAGGAGAAGGAGGAGGAAGATATACAGAGAAAGTGCAGGAAGAGAACGAGGAAAAGGTGTACAAACAGAAGGGATTGGAAAAAAGTGGAAGTTACGTACATAGAGAGAGAGAGAGAGAGAGAGAGAGAGAGAGAGAGAGAGAGAGAGAGAGAGAGAGAGAGAGAGAGAGAGAGAGAGAGAGAGAGAGAAGAGAGAGAGAGAGAGAGAGAGAGAAAGAAAGAGAGATAGAGAGATGGAAAAAGGTAACCGAGGAAGGAGAAAAAGAAGAAGAAAAAAAATCGGATAGGGAGGAGACCTAAATGAGAGAAAGGAGGAGGGGCCCAAGGATCAGGAGGCCGGGGGTCGAGGGTGAGGGGAGAGGGCGAAGGTAAGGAGGAGGAGGAGGGCGAGGGGTGAGGGGAGAGAGCGAGAGTGAAGGGGGGACACGAGGGTGAGGGTGAAGGGAGAGGGTAAAGGGGAGAGGGTGAGGGGGAAGGCGACGGGAGAGGGGGAGAGGACGAGGCGAAGGGTGGGGGGAGGAGGTCGAGGGAGGAAAATGAGAAGCAGGAACAATGCACAAAAACCGACCGGACAATTACCCGCGGAGGACAATGCCTCGGCCGCCACTCGGAATGCAGATCAGAGCGCCGTGAGCGCAGCGGGTCTCGCCAAGAAGCGGGGACCTTGCGTGGCTTAAAGAGCAATATTGTGAAGGTGCAAATATTTACCCGGGGGAGAGAGAGAGGCGGCCGGGCTCCCTGAGGGCAACACACCGGCCCGCTCGCCAAGTACCTGCTGGCGAGTATCTGTGTCTCTTCTTCTCGCCGTCTCTCTATTTTCCTTTTCCTCTCTTCTTCTCCTCTTTATTTCCTCTCTGTTCTCCCCTTTTCCTGCTCTTCGCCTCGCTCTCCCTCCCCCCCCTTCCTTTCTCTTAGCCCTTCCCCTTATCCTCCACCCCTCTTCCTCTTCTTTCTTTTCGCCTCCCATCTCCCCTCCTCCTCCCCCCTCTCTCCTCTTTCCCTTTTTCCTCTAATCCTCATCCCTTCTCTCTTTCGTTCCCTCTCTCTCTCTTCCTCTTCTCTCTCCTTCTCTTCTCTACTCCTCGTCTCCAAGCTCTCTCACTCTTTTCTCTTCCTCTCCCGTCTCTCCTCCTAACCTCTTTCTCTTACTTCTCCTTCCCTCCTCCCTCCCTCTCTCCTGCCTTCTCCTACTTCTCTTTTCCTTCCTTCTCCTCCTCCCCCTCCCTCTCCTCCTACTTCTCCTTCTCCCCCTCCTCTTACTTCTCTTTCTTCCCCCTCCCCTCTGTCCTCCTAACTCCCTCTTCTACTTCTCTTTCTCTCCATCTCCCTCCCTCTCAATCCCCTCCTCCTACTTCTCTTTCCCCTCCCTCCCTCTTCCTCCTCCTTCCTCTCTTCATTCCTCTCCGCCCTCCTTCTACTTCTCTTCCATCCCTTAACACCCCTCTCCTCTGCCCTCCTCCTCCTCCCTCTCCCCCCCTAACTCCCTCCTCCTCCTTCTCCTCCCCCCTAACTCCCTCCTCCTCCTCCCTCTCCCCCCTAACTCCCTCCTCCTCCTCCTCCCTCTCCCCCCCTAACTCCTCCCTCCTCCTCCTCATCCTCCCTCCCTCCCTTCCTATTCCGCCCCGTCAGAAGCTGCGATTCGTGATCTTATTGTCTCTCTCGCGCTGGAGGGGCCGGAGTACCTCCGTCTCCCACTAACTACGTCTTGTTATTGTGTCGAGCGCTGTCTGGACGGTAAAAGGCAAGCGCACTCATTAGCTTCCCTCCTCCTCTTCCTCCTGCTTTGCTCTGCCTTGTTGCTGTTGCTGCTGCTGCTGTTGTTGTTGTTGTTGCCTGCTGCTCCTCCTCTCCTCCTCCTCCTCCTGCTCCTGTGCTCTCCTGCTCCTCCTCCTCCTCCCTCTTCTTCTTCTTCTTCTTTCTCCTCTTCTCCTGTCTCCTCCTCTCCTCCTTCTCTGCTTGCTGTTCCTCCTTGCTTCTTCTTCTTCATCTTCCTTCTCCCTCTTCTCCTCTCCTCCTCCTCCTCCTCCTCCTCCTCCGGCTGTCTGTAAGGAAGAAGCGGTATTCTGGTAGCGATCGTGATAACAAGGATGATGATGACGATGGGGGGGGGTTAGTTATGATGAGAGTGGTGGTTAGCTTGTTCTGAGGGTGGTTAGGGAGATGGTTAGCTTGTGTGTGGTTAATTTGCTTTGGAATTGGTGATGGTTATAAGAATGAAAATGATGACTGGGTTGTGATAATGGTCATGACGATAACAATGATTATGATAAAAGTAATGTTTATATCATTGACAATTATGAAAAACTGTCATGATAATGGACATAACAATGACAATGGTAATGAAATTGATGAAGACGATAATAATGATTGTGATGATAATAACCACAATGTTAATGATAAAAAGGTAAAAAGATGTCATCATTACTCTCATTCCTATTCTCATATTCAGACAGGACTACGACTACAAATAACGAATAAACAACGAAAAATGATTAAAAAAACATGAAAAAAGTAATCCCTTTCATATTCAGCTGTCATCCCTCTCCCTCCCCTCCCCCCCCTCTCTATCCCCTCCGGAAACCGATCTCAGTAACTGGTCCTGCCCTCCCCCTCCCCTCCTCCCTCCCCCAGGCCTCATCCCACCGCTGCCTCCCCTGTCCTTTTACCCCCCCCCCCCCCCCCCCCGCCGACCACAGATTATTTGTTGAGGAATATGAGATGTATTTACCTGTCCCATATGGCTTCTTACGAGGGAGGGAGGGAGAGGGAGGGAGGAGGAGTGAGGGAGGATGGAAGGGAGGAGGGTGAATGAGGGAGGAGGGTGAGGGGGGGAGGAGGGTGGGGAGGGAAGAGTGAGGGAGGATGGAAGGTAAGGGAGGGAGGAGGGGAGGGAGGGAGGATGGAAGGAGGAGGGTGGAAGGAGAGAGGAGGGAGGGAGGGAGGAGGGAGGAGAGGAGGTGGGAGGAGAAGGGAGGAGGTGAGGGATGGGAGGGAGGAGAATAGCAGGGAGGATCCAAAGAAGGGAGGAGGGTGAGGAAGGAGGAGGGAGGGAGGATGGAAGGGAGGACGAAAGGAGGGGAGGGTAAAGAAGAGAGACGGAGCGAAGGAAGAGGAGGGAGGAGTGACGGAGGAGGAGGATTAGGGGTGTAGGGGGGGGGGAGGAGATTGCTATCATCCCAATATCTGTTACTTGATATTGTTATTTATGGATTAAGCTTCTTTTGTTGGCTACTGAGAAAACATCTTGCTTTATGAGGATAGTTTATTTTTGTATCAAGCGCTTATGCACATATTTTGGATGTTTCTTTAAGTTCATCATGTTTGTTATTATTCTACAGTATCATTATTAAAAGTGCTGGTATGTCTCTCTTTCCCTTGATTAGATTTCGTTGCATCTTCTCTCTGTCTGTCTCTCTGTCTTTACTCTTTCTGCCTGTCTCCCTTCTCCTGTCTCTATCTCTGTCTCTGTCTGTCTGTCTCTCTCTCTCTCTCTCCCCTCTCCCCTCCTCTCCCTCCTCCCTCTCTCTCCCTCTCTCTCCCATCCCTCCCTCACCTCCTCCTTCCCTCACTCTATCCCTCTCTCCCCCTCCCCTTCCCTCTCTATCTCCTCCTTCCTATCCCCTCCCCCCTTCCCTCTCTCCCTCCCTCTCTCCTCTCTCTCATCTCATCTCTCTCTCTCTCTCCTCTCTCTCTCTCCTCTCTCTCTCTCTCTCTCTCCTCTCTCTCTCTCTCTTCTCTCTCTCCTCTCTCTTCTCTCTCCCTCTCATTCTCTCCCTCTTTCCATCCTCTCTCTCTCCCCATCCCCTCCCTCGCCTCCCTCCTTCCTCACTCTAATCCCTCTCTCTCTCCCCCTTCCTATCCCCTCCCCCTTCCCTCCTTCCTCCCTCCCCTCCCCTCTCTCCTCTCTCTCTCCACCCTCCCTCCCTCTCTCTCTCTCTCTCCCCCCTCCCTCCCTCTCTCCATCGCCTGCCCTCCCTCTCCCTCCCTCTCTCTCCCCATCCCCTCTCCCTACTTCCCTCACTCTATCCTCTCTCCCCCTCCCCTTCCCCTCACTCTCTCCCCCTTCCTATCCCCCTCCCCCCTTCCCTCTCTTCCTCCTCCCCCCCTCCCTCCCTCTCTCTCTCTCCCCTCATGAGTATTAAGAGGAAGAAAATATCGCAAAAGACATGGTCTCCGCCTCTTTCTCGTCCAGAATTACCAACCTGTCTAATAATATTTCACTTTCGCTTTTTTTCTCATTATTTCTCGCTGATTTTTTTTCTTTTCTTTTCTGCGAGAGGGGAGAGAATGTGGGAAGAGAGAAAGCCTTGGGAAAGAGAAAGAAAGGTAGAGAAAAGACGAAGAGAAATATGAGGAGAAAGAAGGAGAGAAATATGGAAGAAGGAAAGGATTTGAGAGAAAGTGTTAGGAAATGAGAGTGAAAATAAATAACGAGAGGAAGGGAGAAAAGGAAGGATAAAAGGCACGGAAGATAGGTAAAAAAAGAACAAGGCAAAGAGCGAGAGAAAGAAATGAAGAAAGGGCGATCGCAAGTTGGAGATGAAGAATGAGAGAAATGGAGAGAAATAATGATAGTAATGAGAATAGAGGGAATGAGAAAAGAAAAAAAATTGAATGAGGAATAGAGGAAATAGGGTTTAAAAACACACACACACACACACAACACACAACACACACACACACACACACACACACACACACACACACACACACACACACACACACACACACACACACACTGTATTGACCTACATAAAGTATTCTGTTTTGCATATTCCTTCTGGATATTACACTCTTGCTATTGCATCCATTTTCAGCTATTCATGAAGTACATTTACATTCTCTTTAAAGTGGTCTATATATCCGACACTGTTATTCTGTTTATCCCAATTCCAATAATTTCATTATCCGATTTTCTCTCTCTCTCTCTCTCTCTCTCTCTCTCTCCTCTCTCTCTCTCTCTTCTCTCTCTCTCTCTCTCTCTCTCTCTCTCTCTCTCTCTCTCTCTCTCTCTCTCTCTCTCTCCTCTCCTTGCATTATCCGACTATTCGTATTATCCGACAATACGTATCATCCGACTATTCTTACCATCCGACTTTTCGTATCATCGGCCTATTCGTATTATCCGACATTTCTTATTATCCGATTTTCCCCTCTTAAGGTTCCTCCACTCCCCTTACCTCTTAAATCGCCTGTAGAGGGGAGGAAAAGTGGTGAAAGGAAGTTAAGAAAGAGGGAAGAGGGGAAGAGAGAGAAGAGGGAAGAGGGAAGAGGGGAAGAGGGAGGGAGGGAAAAGAAATAAAGGAAGAGGAGAGAGGGAGAAGGAAGAAAGTGAGGGAGAAAAGAGG
>NW_020872457.1:273587-281087 GCF_003789085.1 Penaeus vannamei
CGGCGTGAACGAAAGATTAAGGGACATTCTGAAACGAGCATCTCCCGGACTCATCGCCATCAACCGCCTTAATTAATAGGGAAAAGTTGCCATCGCCAGATTTTTCTCTTTTTTTAAAACCATTTTCCCCTCTTTTTCTATTATTTATTTATTTATTTTTACTCTTACTTATGTATTCGAAAAAAAGTTGAAAGGGAGGACAGGCGTAGGGAGATAAAATCATGTAAAAAAAAAAAAAAATAAATAACTACACTAAATTGAAGGAGAAAGGGGAAGGGAAGGGGAGGAGGGTGGGAAGGAGAGCAAGGGGGGGGGGGAAGTTGTTAACCGCAGGAATTGTTCAGTATATGGTTGTCCAGGATTTTGCGCGGGGGGGGGGGGGGTATGGATATTACTGGATGGGGAGTGGGGGGCGGGGGGAGAATACCGGTCTACGAGGAGGAGGAAGAGGTATAGGAGGAAAGGAGGAGGAGGTATAGGGGGGAGGAGGAAGGAGGAGGAGGAGAGAAGGAGGGGAGGAAGGAGGGAGGAGGAGAGGAGGAGGAGGAGGAAGAGGAGGGAGAGGAGGAGGGGGAAGGAGGATGTGGAGGGAGAGGAGGAGGTATAAGGAGGAGGATGAAGAGGATATATTGGTCTATGAGGAGGAGGAAGAGAAGAAGAAAAAAGAAAAGAAGAAGAAGAAGGAAGAAAAAGGAAGAATAGGAGAAAAAGGAATACAAACACAAAAGACACGATGAGGAGGAGAAAGAAATAAATAATAATATAATCAGAAGAAAGGAAAGAAGAAAAAGAAGAAAAAAAACAAAAAACAAGCGATAAAATAAAACAGAAGTTTAGGGTAAAGAGGGGAGATGAAAAGAGGAGTAACCATAGAGGAAGAAGGAGGAGGGGGGAGAAGGAGGGAAGAGGGGAGAGGAGATTAAACGCCGTATACTTTGATAGGAACAACATATCTCGATGGGGCTTAATGATGCGTAAGGGAATTTAATATCAAGCGAGACGTTCAAGGGGGGAGGGGTATTTTTTTTCCTTTCTCCTCCTTCTCCTTATTATCATCATCAATTATCATCGATATTATTATCAATTGTTATCATTATTGTTATATTATTATTATTATTATTGTTTATTCATTAAAATTATCATTATATTATTGTTATTATCATTATCCAGTGTTATTGCTATTATCATTATCATTACATTGTTATTATCATTATCATATTATTATCATCAAGTTAGTTATCAGAGAGAGAGAAGAGAGAGAGAGAGAGAGAGAGAGAGAGAGAGAGAAGAGAGAGATAGATAGATAGATAGATAGATAGATAGATAGATAGAGAGAGAGAGAGAGAGAGAGAGAGAGAGGAGGAGGGAGGAGAGAGAAGTGTTTGTGTGTATGTGTGTGTATCTTGCTTTAAAAAGTAAGACCCAGGAGTGCCTTAAAACGAGAGAGAGAGAGGAGAGACAGAGACAGAGAGACACAGATATAGAGAGAGAGAGAGAGAAGAGAGAGAGAGAGAGGGAGGGAGGGAGGGAGAGAGAGAGAGGGAGAAGACAAGAGACGAGAGAGAGAGAGGAGAGAGAGAGAGAGAGAGAGAGAGAGAGAGAGAGAGAGAGAGAGAGAGAGAGAGAGAGAGAGAGAGAGAGAGAGAGAGAGAGAGAAAGAGAGTGAGAGTGAATGAGAGAGAGAAGAAAGAAAGAGAGAGCAAAACAGAGACAGAGAGAGAGGAAAAATCCCTTCCGAACTGGGAATATAATTACGGAGCGTTCAAATAAGTGGAATCGATATCCATAATTATTCGTCAGATTCGTGAACGATTTATGCATGCAAATATACACGGTCGGTGTAATGGGAAAATACCACTTGGTGTTAATGAAGCCATGAATGACTATTAGATGAATAATAGATAGATAGATGAATCGTCAATGAATAATGAATAGGTATATGATTAATTAATTGATGGTAAGTTTATTTTGAGAGATTGTTCTTCCGTTTATGTGGGGTTTACTTTTGATCTGTTTATGAGGTGCGGGACGGTTTGAGTGAGACTTGTTGAATCTGAATAAAGTCTTGAGAAAGAGTAACAATATGTAACACACACAACACACACACACACACACACACACCACACACACACACACACACACACACACACACACACACACACACACACACACACACACACACACACACACACACATATATATATATATATATAATATATATATATATATATATATATATATATATATATGTCTGTATATATATATACACACACACATAAATATACACATAAATATACATACATACATATTCCTATCAAGAGTAAGATGAAAGAAGAGAAGGACGAAAAAAAGATAAAATAAAATAAAAACCATGTAAAAAAACAAAGGATCAGTAAAACACCGCGACATCAACGGCAGCCAAGAGAACTTTCCATTAAAGATAGGACACAAAAACCAATCAATAATATCGGAAATGGAAAAAAAAAATAACAATAAAAAAGAGAGAACAAGCGATGTCAGAAAGGGAGGGCGAACTGATAAACTTTATTACCTCCGTCTCCCCCTGAACACGTCACATGTCACGTGACTCTCTATTTGCCGTCACTCATACGCGCGCGCGGGAAAAGCAGACGGGGATGGGGGGGAGGAGGGGGGGAAGGGGATATAGGGAGATGGGAGGATAAAGGGGAGTAAGAGGGAAGGGTCAGAGAGAAAGAGAGAGAAAAAAGATGGAGGAGACTGAAACAGAGATAGGGCGAAAGATAGAGACAAAAAATAGATAATAGATAGATAGGATGGATAGATCAGAAGAGAGAACAGAGAAAGAGAGAGAGAGAGAGAGAGAGAGAGAGGAGAGAGAGAGAGAGAGAGAGGGAGAGAATGAGAGAGAGAGAAAAGAAAGAAAGGAAGAAAGAAAGAAAGAAGATAGACAGCTAGATAGATAGATAGATAGATAGATAGATAGAGAGAGAGAGAGAGAGAGAGAGAGAGGAGAGAGAGAGAGAGAGAGAGAGAGAGAGGAAGGGGAATGAATAGCACAGTCCCACAGCAAACCGCAGGAATAAGCGAGATACAGATCAGAATTTGGAGAGCAAAGCGTAGCGGGGAGGGAGGAAAGGGGGGGGGTGAGGTGGGGGGGGCTGTCCAACGGGAGTTTAGGGAGAGGGGATTTAGGGCACATACACACGCAAAGTGACATACATACATATATATATTATATATATATATATATATATATATTATATATATATATATATATATATATATTATATATATATATTTAATAATATATTATATATATATATATATATATATATATATATATATATATATATATATATATATATATATTATATATATATATATATATATATATATATATATATAGTATATATATATATATATATATATATATATATATATATATATAATAATATATATATATATAATGTGTGTGTGTGTGTGGTGTGTGTGTGTGTGTGTGTGTGTTGTGTTGTGTGTGTGTGTGTGTGTGTGTGGTGTGTGTGTGTGTGTGTGTGTGTGTGTGTGTGTTGTGTGTGTGTGTGTGTGTGTGTGTGTACATATATGAGACCCTCGGGGAGAGAAACAGAAGCAGAGGAGAGCGATGTTTACAACCCGCGAGCAGCGTCCTCCTCCTTCCTCGATTCCCTGAGTGATGTCCCCAAGGAGTGGCCGCTTGAGGGGAAGGAGGGGGGGGAGGGAAGGGGGGAGGGGCGGGGAGGGAGGGGAAATCGACGCGGAATAGTGGAGGGAAGGAAGAGAAGGAGAGGGGAGGGGAGGGAAAGGAGGGGGAGAGGAGGGAGGGAGGGAGATTGGGGAATAGTGGAGAAAGGAAGAGAAGGAAGGGAGGAGGGGAAGGAAGGAGGGGAGGGAAGGGAGGGGGAGGGAGGGAGGGAGGGGAGGGGAGGGAGGGGATTGGACGCGGAAGTGAGGAATGGAAAAGGAAGGAGAGGGAGGGGGAGGAGGGGGAGGGGAGGGAGGGAGAAGGAAGGGGGAGAGGGAAAAGAAGGAGGGAGGAGGAAAGGGAGGGAGGGAAGGGAGGGAAGAGGGAAGAGGAAGAGGAGAGGAGAGGAAGGAAGGGGAAGGAGGAAAGGAGGAGAGGGGAGGGAAGTAGCGAAGGAGGAGGAGGGAGAGGGAGGAAGGAGGGAGAAGCAAAGGGGAGGGAAGGAGGGAGAGGGGAGGGAAGGAGGGAGAGGAGAGGGAGGGAAGGGAGAGGCAGACCGAACACGGGTTTTGTACTTTAACCCATTTCTTTAGCAGGATCTTTGTCTTGAAAACGTCATACATCACGACTCTTTTGAGACAACGGCAGCCGCTCTCATCAGTAATATCTGTGTTGTTTATTTTTCTTTGTTTGTTTGTCATTGCGATTTTTTATTTTTTTGTATATTTTGTTTGTCGTTTTTTTTGTTTATTTTGTTTTGTCATTTTTCATATTTGTTTGTATTGATTTCATTTTTTTCATATTTTGTTTGTCTTTGTTTTGTTTGTCATTACGATACTTTCAATATTTTGTTTGTCGTTTTTTTCTTTGTTTTGTTTGTCATTACGACGATTTCATTTTTTTGTATATTTTCTTGTTCCTTCTTCTTTGCGCACTTTGCTGATCTAATAGGCGTCAACACACATTCAGACACACCGAAACATACATATATACGCGCATCCTACGTACGAGTATTCGTACATGCATGCATATACACAAACATACATACATACATAATTACATACATAAATACATACATACTCACACACATACTCGCACACACACACACACACACACACACACAAATAAACACACACACACACACACATACAAATAAACACACACACACACACACATACAAATAAACACACACAAATAAGCACACACACACAAATAAACAACACACACACGCATAAACTCGCACACACTTTGCTCACAAACAAACACAGACACGGACACAGACACGCCCAAACACGCCCATCCCCCGAGGGACGTACACGGGTTAATCGCTCGGTCTTAGGGCTTTGTACGCCCGTCACCGCCGACGACACAGCAATAAGTCAAAGGGCGGGATTACCACCACGAGCCCCCCCCCCCCCCCCTTCTCTCTTTCTCTCTTTTTTTTTTCTTTTATCTGTTTTTGTCACTTTTCTTCTCTTCTTCTCTTGTCTATATCTCTTTTTCTCTCTCTCATTTTCATCTCTCTCTCTCTTTCTCTATCTACTATTAATTTTCTATCTATCTATCTGTCTTTCTTTTCTCCTCCTCCCTTCCCCCTCTCTCTGTGTCTGCCATTTTCTCTCTCTCTCTCTCTCTCTCTATCTATCTTTTCCTTGCTCAATTTCCATTGCTCTTGTCTCTGTCATGTTCAAGTTTTCTCTTCTCCTCTTTTTCTCATGAAAGACAACATTATCATCACCATCATCTCCACGCATCATAGATCATCACTATTATCCTTAATGATGCTTCTTCCTCCTCTTCTTCAACCATATAACCCCCCCCCCCCCGCTTCACCCACACCCACTCTCTCCTTAACCAACAGTGTTTTTTTTTGTCCTTCATAAAACTTTTTTTTTTGTCTTCTTTTCCCCCTTTTTTCTTGATATTTTCATTTACTATTCTCTTCCTTTTTAGCCTTGTCTGTTGTGGAAGATGAATCAAGCTGAGATGAATTTGTGTTCCCTCCCTGCTAATTCTCCCCGTCTCTGCTTCTTTGTCTGTCTGTCTGCCTGTCTGTTTCCTTCCGTTCCCCCATCCTCGCTCTCTCTCTCTCTCTCTCTGTATTTCTTTCACTCCTTCCTTTTCTCACTCTCTCTCTGTCTGTCAATCTCTCTCTCTCTCTCTTCTCTCTACCCCTCTCTCTTTTCTTCTTTCCCTTTAATTTCCTATTTCTCTCTCTCTCTGTCTCACTTTCACACCATTATCATTATTATGATTTTTGTTATGATTATTATCATTATATATATATATATAATATATATATATATATATATATATATATATATATATATATATATATATATATACATAATACACACACACACATATATATAAACATATATATATGTATATAAAAGTGCTCCTTCCGCTCTCCCTTCCCATCCCCCTCATGTGCATACATAATACACAAATCCAAACACAAATAAACGCACACAGCAGCCTAATCCCACGCACACAAACACGAGTAAACATATGTCCACATTTATTCTCGTTCTTGAATAAAATCTCTCTGCAGATCCGGAGAAAGTCTACGGCAACGCGACATAAGTTTTCATTATCTCTCGGGACTGGAAAAAAAGTAGTGTTAATTTCGTCAAAAAAAAAAAAAAAAAAACTCATTCGACCCAAGCACTCAAGGAGATGAGATTGTTGATGGAGTTGTTGTCTTTTTTCTTTCTTGTTTTTCTTCTTCTTTTTTTTTTTAACCGACTTAATTAAACCTGAGATACTTATTATTTTCCTCCCGGTGTTCGCAAATGGGTCCCAGCGGGTCGATCTCGTCAGGTGTTTTCTGGATGACGTCAGAGGCATCCGGGGCTTCTGAAGATCTCGAATGAGCAGCGGGGGGGGGGGGTGAGCGAGTGAGTAAATGAGTGACAGAGTGAGTCAGTAAGTGAGTGAGTGAGTGAGTCAGTAGTGAGTGAGTGGTGAGTAAGTGAGTGAGAGTGAGTGAGTAAGTGAGTGAGTGAGTGAGTGAGTAGTAAGTAAGTGAGTGAGTTTGAGTGAGTTGAGTGAATGGGTGAGTGAGTGAGTGAGTGAGTGAGTGTTGAACTTGTCGACATGAAAGGGCCTGAAATGGACTCGGCTTATATATTTAACTCTTATGTGAACTTATGCTCACAAAAAAATATCAAGGCATACGGCATGGTGATATTTCATAACCCTTTCTTCAATTTGAAATGAAATGAATGTAAAAATTATTGATCAAAATGATGGAATACACATCTACTATCGCCCCTACAACAACAACAACAAAAACAACAACAACAACAACAAAACATAACTAAAGCAACAACAGCAACATCAACTACCAATTCCAGTATTAGTATCGCCACTACTGCTAAAAAGGATAATAATGATAATTGGTGATAAGGATAATGAAGATAATAGTGAATTTCATATATAGTAGAAATGCTAATAGTTTAAAATCAGATGATACTAGGGATAATGATGATGATGATAATGATAACAGCCAGCAATAACAGTATTTGATGAGATAATGATGATGCGTGTAGTGGTCATTTGTGACAATTACAAGTTATAGAGAGGAGTGAGAGAGAGAGAGAGAGACTTAGAGACTTGAGAGAGACGAGAGGATGAGAGAGAGAGAGAGAGAAGAGAGACTAAAGAAGAGACAGGCCCCAGTCGAGTGACGAGAGAGAGAGAGAGGAGCGAGAGAGAGAGAGAGAAGAGAAGAGAGAGAGAGAGAGAAGAAAGAAAAGAGAGAGGAGATAGATAGAAAAGAACCAGCCAGTCATCCAACCAACCAGACAAAC
>NW_020872457.1:291087-293587 GCF_003789085.1 Penaeus vannamei
TGCCAGAAAGCTTGAACAATGTCTTGGATCCTGGAGGAGAGCCGTCCTTTAGCCATAACTGTGTTGTATGTGTGTGTATGAGAGAGAGAGAAAGGGAAGGAGAGGAGGAGAGAGGGAGAGGGAGGGAGGAAGGGAGGAGGGAGGGAGGGAGAGAGGAGGGAGGGAGGAGGGAGGGAGGAAGGGAAGGAGGAGGGAGGAAGGGAGGAAGGAGGGAGAGAGAGGGAGGAGGAGGGAAAGGAGGAAAGGAAGGAGGGAAGGAGGGAGGGAGGAAGGGAGAGGGAAAGGAGGGGGAAGGGAAAGGGGGGAAAAGGAGGGAGGGAGGAGGAAGGGAAGGAGGGAGGGAGGAGGAAGGGAAGGAGGGAGGGAGGAAGGGAAAGGGGAGGGAAGGGAGAGGAAGGGAGAGAGGGAGAGAGGGAGAGAGGGAGGGAGAGGGAAAGAGAGAGAGAGAGAGAGAGAGAGAGAGAGAGAGAGAGAGAGAGAAGAGAGAGAGAGAGAGAAGAGAGAGAGAGAGAGAGAGAGAATGAAAGGGAGGGGAAGAGAGGAGAGAAGGAATGAGGGAGAGAGGAGAGAGAAAGAGAGAGAAGAGATAGATAGATAGATAGATAGATAGATAGACAGATAGATATAGATAGATAGATAGATAGATAGATAGAGAGAGAGAGAGAGAGAGAGAGAGAGAGAGAGAGAGAGAGAGAGAGAGAGAGAGAGAAATGGACGGATAGATACACAGAGACATATAGATAGATAGATAGATTATAGAGAGAGCGAGCCCGTTGAGGCACAGAAAAAGAAAAGAAAAAATCTCTTTCAAAAAAGAAAAAAAGAGAAAAAAGAAAAAAATAGAAAAAAAGAAAACAAAATTATTATCATAAGCAGAGAGAGAGGCAAAGGCCGCCTTACTGACAGCCAGGTACTCCGGCCGGAGAGAGATGTCAGCCGACGCGGAGCACAAAGTGAGTCCCATCCATCTAGCCTTAAACCAGGATTCATAACACGGATTCGCTTTATCTATCCATTTATCTGTCTTCCTTATTTCGATCCATATTTAACCGTAATTTGCCCAAGGTGTATATATATGTACACACAGACACACACACAGACACACACACACACAAGACACACACACACACACACACACACACACACACACACACACACACACACACACACACACACACACACACACTCACACGCCTATATACATTCTTCCCTTACCCCTTATGCATCCAACTCATTCCCTCCATTTCAATTCCTCCATTCACCCTTCCCGCCCAACGCAAAAGCAGCTCATTTCCTCCGTTCCAATTCCTCCCTTCCCCAGAGTGTTCGGGACGGCCATCGCGACTTCGTCTCTCCTGAACATGCTTATCCCGGGCGCCTCCAGACTCCACCCCGTCGCCGTCATCTCCGTCAGGGTGCTCCAGGGGCTCGTCGAGGTGAGTTCTTGTGGTGATTTCGTTGTTGTTGTTGTTGTTTGTTGTTATCATTTTGTTGATTGTTGTTTTTTGTTATAAGGATGGTGATAATGGTGATGATAACAATGATGATTATTATTATCATTGTTATTATTGCTGTTATGTTTTTTTTTATGATTGTCATTGTTATTATCACTGTTATTGCTATTATCATCCTCATTTTCATCTTCGTCCTCCTCTTCCTCCTCCTCCTATTCCTCCTCCTCCTCATCATCATTACAGATGTCACCATCATCACCACTGTTGCTATATTATTACAGTTATTTTCATTGTTCTCATTATCATAACTGTGCCATTTTTAATCTACGTCACAATAAATTTTTCAGCAAAAACAAGACAGATAGATAAATAAATAAAAGAGAAAAAAAAAATTAAAATAAAAAATAAATAAAAAAATAAAAGAAAGAAAGAAAAAAACACGATAACTTCTCACGCCCAAATCTTTCACGATTTTCTTCTTTGCGTCTCCCGCGCCGCCTAGAATGGGCGTGAGAGAAAGAGTATGTAAAAATGTCGATGTGCCACAACCTAAGTGCACCTTTAACTTTCAGAAGTACTTTTGCGTTAATGTGTGTTGATGGAGGAACAGGAGGAGGGGGGGAGAGAGGGAGAGAAAGAGAGAGGGAGAGAGAGGGAGAGAGAGGACGGAGGGGAGAGAGAGGGAGGGGGAGGGGAGGGAGGGAGGGAGAGGGGAGACGGTGAGAGAGGTAGAGAGAGGGGGGACGGTGAGAGAGGAAGAGAGAGGGAGAGGAGGAAAGAGGAAAAGAGAAGAGTGGGAGAGAAAGAGGGAGAGAGAGGGGAGGGGGAGAGGAGAAAGAGGGAGGGAGGAGAGGGGGAAATAGGGAGAGAAAGGGGGAGGAGGGAGAGAGAGGGAGAGAGGAAGAAGAGAGAGAGAGGGTGAGGGAAAGAGATGAAGAGGAGGAGGAGAGAGAGAGGGGGATAGAGGGAAAGAGAGGGAGGGGAGAGACAGAAGGAGAGAAACGGAAAGGGAAAGGGGGAAAGCGAATGAGAGGGATAACAAGAGG
>NW_020872457.1:298587-307258 GCF_003789085.1 Penaeus vannamei
GATGACATGATCATGGTGTGCTGATTTATGAAAATGAGTATGGTAGTTATGATGACAACAACAGCAACAATGATAATGATAATAATAATAATAATAGTAGTAGTAGTAGTAGTAGTAATAGCAATAATGACAACAGTAATAATAATGATGATGGTGATGATGATAATAATGATAAAAATAATGATGATAACAACAACAACAATAACAATAATGATGAGAATAACTACATCAACAATATAAAATAAAAGCAAACAATAAAAACAACAAAATATAAATAATATTAACAATGTTATCATTATCAATATTATCATCATCATCATCACTGCGCAAGTGTGTTTGACTCATCTTTTTCACTTGTACAATTCAATATAATTTATTCATCACCTAATGAAGTGATGACGAAAAAAATAATGTTCAATATATAACTTAGTAGACATCGGAAAAAAGTCCTCCTTTATATTTACAGTCACCACTCTCTCACACACATAAAACACACACACACACACCACACACACACACACACACACACACACACACACACACACACACACACACACACACACACACACACACACACACACACACAACACACACACACAACACACACACACACGCACACACACACACACACACACACACACACACACACACACACACACACACACACACACGCCACACACACACACTCCTCTCCTAACACGGAAACCTCCTACTTCTCCCCGTTGCCCCACATTCCTCTTCACCCCCAAACACATACATACATTACACCTTCCATACGCACACATTCCCCTCCACACATACAACACATTCCCCATTCCCCTCTCAGCATAAACACACACATTCCCCCTAGCCCCCAACACATACACACATTGTCCCCACCCACAACATATATCCCCTCCCCTTCCCCCCAATACATACACACATTTCCCCTTACCCTCCTTACTCACATACACACACCTCCCCTCTTCCTACCCACCATCCTCCCTTCCCCCCTCCCCCCCAACACACATTTCCCCACCCCCTCCCCTCTTCCCACCCCTACCCCCTCCCTCCCTCACATACACATCCCTCCCTTTACCCCTCCTCCCATCCCTCCCCCACACACATTTCCCCCCACCTCCTCCCTCCCTCACAGTACAATTTCCCCCTCCCCCTCCTCCCTCCCTTCACATACACTCCTCACTTTCCCCCTAACCCCCTCCCCACCCCGCTTTCCTCCATTGACCCCTCCTCCCTCTCCCTCCTTCTTCTTTCCCATCCCCCCTCCTCTTCTTTCTCTTCTCCTCCTCCTCCCTCCTCCCTCTCTTCCCCTCCTCTCCTCCCCTCTCCCTCTCCCCTCTTCCTCTTCCCCCCCAATTCTCATTCTCTCTCCGCCTCTTCTCCTCCCCTCCCCTCCTCCTTCCCTCACCCACCTCCCCTCCGACTTCTCCCCTCCCCCCTCCTCCCTCTCCCTCCCCCCTTCTCCATCTACATCTCTTCCCTCCTCCTCACCTTCTCCCTTCTCCCTCTCTCCTCTTCCTCCTCTCCCCTTTTCCCCCACCACATGCACATCCCCCCTTTCCCCCTACCCCTTCCCCACCCCCATCCTCACATACACATCCCCCCTTTCCCCTACCCCCCTCCCTCCCCCCTTACCTCCTCCCTCCCTCCTCACATACACATCCTCGCTTTCCCCCTCCCACACCCTCCCCACCCCACCCCCCTCACACATTCCCAACTGCGGCGCTGGGAAGCCGCGAGAGGGACATCAATATTTCATTGTTGTAGAAGAATACGCCAAGGACAAAGGACCAGTTCATTTATTCTCAAAGACGCGTTTTTCAGCCTGGCTTCGCTCGCCATCACACCGGTTAGCTTTCAAAAAAAAAAAAAGAAAAAAAAAAAAAGAGAGAGAGGAGAGGGGAGAGAGAGAGAGAGAAAGGGGGAAAAAAAAGAAGAGAAAAAAGAAGAGGGAGACTTTGAGCATCGATATTTTTTTCGTTTTTTTCTTTTCTTGGTTTGTTTTATTTATTTATTTGTCTATTTATTTATTTTCGAATGTGTGTATATGTAAATTTTTAATCGTTGCTGTATGATGGTCTGTTTTTTTTTGTCTGGTTAAAATACTTTTTTTTTCAATTTTCTATCTTTTTAGCTCAATTTGTTTTATATTCATAAAGGTAATTATCATCATTCATTTGTGTCTTTTTGATGAAACACTTTAAAAAGGAAGGAAAATGGAATAAAGAGAAGGAAAATAAGAAAAGAATCATGAGTGTGGATAAGTGGCTAATGGAGAATGGGGCGGAAGGGAAAAGGAATGACAAAGGGGGAAGGAATAGAAAAGAAAGAGAGAGAGAGAGAGAGAGAGAGAGAGAGAGAGAGAGAGAGAGAGAGAGAGAGAGAGAGAGAGAGAGAGAGAGAGAGAGAGAGAGAGAGAGAGAGAGAGAGAGAGAGAGAGAGAGAGAGAGAGAGAGAGAGAGAGAGAGAGAGAGAGAGAGAGAGAGAGAGGAGAGAATATTCACGAAGAAGAAAGGGGGTGAGAGAGGGAAAAGGGGAGAGCGGAGAGAGAGCGGAATGAGAGGGAAAGATAGAGAGGGAATAGGAGAAGTAAGTGGGGGAGATAGGAGAAGAGGAAGCCGGAGAGAAGAGAGAAAGAGAGAGACGGAAAAAACAATAAGGAAGAGAAAAGAAAAAAAAGACGGAAATCGAAAGAAGAGAGAGGCATGAGAATCTTCGACAAGAAAAGCAGAGACGCGAAAGTAAGAGAAGAAGAGAGAACAAAGAGAGAGGAGAGAATAGAGAGAAAAGAGAGAAAGAAGGAGAAAGAGAGACGGAGAACGAAGTCTTAGAGAAAAGAGAAACAGAAAAGGAAAGGAAACAAGCAAAACAAAAAACAGAAAGAAGAGAAAGACACGAGAGAGAGAGAGAGAGGAGAGAAAGAGAGAGAAGAGAGAGAGAGAGAGAGAGAGAGAGAGAGAGAGAGAGAGAGAGAGAGAGAGAGAGAGAAGAGAGAGAGAGAGAGAGAGAGAGAGAGAGAGGAGAGAATATTCACGAAGAAGAAAAGGGGGTGAGAGAGGGAAAAGGGAGTGCGGAGAGAGAGCGGAATGAGAGGGAAAGGTAGAGAGGGAATAGGAGAAGTAAGTGGGGGAGATAGGGAAGAGGGAAGCCGGAGAGAGAGAGAAAAGAGAAGAGACGGAAAAAACAATAAGGAAGAGAAAGAGAAAAAAAGACGGAAATCGAAAGAAGAGAGAGGCATGAGAATCTTCGACAAGAAAAGCAGAGACGCGAAAGTAAGAGAAGAAGAGAGAACAAAGAGAGAGGAGAGAATAGAGAGAAAGAGAGAAGAAGGAGAAAGAGAGACGGAGAACGAAGTCTTAGAGAAAAGAGAAACAGAAAAGGAAAGGAAACAAGCAAAAACAAAAACAGAAAGAAGAGAAAGACACGAGAGAGAGAGAGAGAGAGAGAAAGAGAAGAGAGAGAGAGAGAGAGAGAGAGAGAGAGAGAGAGAGAGAGAGAGAGAGAGAGAGAGAGAGAGAGAGAGAGAGAGAGAGAGAGAGAGAGAGAGAGAGAGAGAGAAAAGAGAAAAGAGAGAAAGAGAGAGGACGAAAAAATTAAGAGAAGAGAAAGAGAAGATCAGAGAGGGCAAGAATAAGAGAGAGAAGAGAGAAAAAGAAGAAGAAGAAGAAGGAAAAGAAGAGAAGAGACGAAGAGGGGAAGCCCGCCCTGAGGACCGAGAAGTCAAGGGTCGACGGGAACAGCCTCAGGCAAGGACGGTTCTCTCACCAGCGCTCTCTCAATGGGCGTGCATTAGCGAGGCGGCCGCTGAGGACACCGTGAGAGAGGTGGGCGTGGGGCGTTGGGGGCACTGGGTGGGGTGGGGGGGTCACTGGGAGGTGGGTTAGGGGTTCTGAGAGGGGGGGGGCGTTAGGGCGCTGGGTGGGGTGGGGGTGGGGGAAGTGGGGGAGAGGGGTTGACTTAAGGGATGGGTTGGGGAGGTTCTTCAGGGGGGGGGGTGGAAGGTGGGGGAGAGGGTTTTGACTGGGAGGTGGGTTGACGAGGGGGAGGGGAGAAGGTGGGGGTAAGGGTTGACTGAAGGGATGGGTTGGGGAGGTTCTTGAGAGGGGATTGAGGAAGGGAGAGGGGGGAAGGTGGGGGGAGAGGGGTGACTGACTGAAGGGATGGGTGGGGGGGGGGTTCTTGAGGGGGGGGGTTGAGGACGTGGGGGGGGAGAAGGTGGGGGAGAGGGGTTGACTGAAGGGATGGGTTGGGGAGGTTCTTGAGAGGGGGGGGGATTGAGGAAGGGAGAGGGGGGAAGGTGGGGGGAGAGGGTGACTGAAGGGGTGGGTGGGGGGGTTCTTGAGGGGAGGGGTTGAGGACGTGGGGGGGGGGGAGAAGGTGGGGGGAGAGGGGTTGACGAAGGGATGGGTTGGGGAGGTTCTTGAGGGTGGGGGGTGGGGGGATTGAGGAAGGAGAGGGGGGGAAGGTGGGGGAGGGGTTGACCGAAGGGATGGGTTGGGGGAGGTTCTTGAGGGTGGGGGTGGGGGGGGATTGAGGAGGGAGAGGGGGGGAGGTGGGTGGAAGGGGTTGACTGAAGGGGTGGGTGGGAGGTTCTTGAGGGGGGGTTGAGGATGGGTTGAAGGTGTGAGGAGAGAGCCCAGAAAGAACGAGGAGTGGGGTGGGCAATAGGGTGTAGGATTGGGTGGGTTGAAGAGGTGGGAGGGGGGGGGGGTGTAGAGAGAGTGAGTAGATAATAATACTGATGATAACGATAGTAATAAGGATGAAAGTGAAAATAATCAGAATAATGACAACAACAACAACAAAACAATAAAATGACAGCAAAAAATAACAACAGCAACAACAATAACGATAATGATAATGAAGATGATAATGACAACGTTGACACACACACACACACACACACACACACACACACCACACACACACACACACACACACACACACACACACACACACATAACACACACACACACACACACACACTAGACACATATATATATATATATATATATATATTATACATATATATATATATATATATATATATATATATATATATATATATATATAATATATATATATATTATATATATATATATATATATTGTGTGTGTGTGTGTGTGGTTGTGTGTGTGTGTGTTGTGTGTGTGTGTGTTGTGTGTGTGTGTGTGTGTGTGTGTGTGTGTGTGGTGTGTGTGGTGTGTGTGTGCTCGTGCATGAGCGTGTGTGCGTACGTGTGTGAATGTGTGTGTGGTACTGTGTAGAGCATGTGTGTGTGAGTGTGTGTGTGACCAACCATGACACACCAACACCCCCCCATAGCCACCACCCACGGCCCCCCTACGGACACAACCCCTCACCTCCTTCTCCCCAGGGCGTCACGTACCCCGCCTGCCACGGCATCTGGAGGAACTGGGCCCCGCCCCTGGAGCGCTCTCGCCTCGCCACCCTGGCCCCTGCGGAGAGCTACGCGCGGGGCAGTGCTGGGATGCCCCTCCTGCCTGGCTCACGCAGGCATCGGTGGCCGGCGCCCTTCTACGTCTATGGTAAGTGGCTTCTTGGCTTCTTGTGATATTTGTTTTTATTCCTATTATGAAGCTGGCTTTTGGCTTTCTAGTAATTTTGTGTTTACCTATTATGGTAATGGCTCTTGGCTTCTTGTAATTTTTGTTTTTATTCCTATTATGGTAAGTGGCTTCTTGGCTTCTTGTAATTTTTGTTTTTATTCCTCGTTTTGTATGTCTGTATTTGTATCATTTCTGTGAATACATGATACTGATATCAGAATTGATTTAACTGATTATGATACAAATGTAGTAACAATATGAAATTGACAATGAAAAAAATACATTACGTCGATGATAAAGCTACTAATTATAGCAATAATAGTGACGATGGTAGATAATAGCAGTAATGTAAATAACAATGCCACTAGCTTTTTCTCTGTTGTAAAAGATACAAATTCATAGTATAATCTCTCTTCTTCTCTCTGTCTGTCTGTCTGTCTCTCTCTCTCTCTCTCTTCTTGTTCTCTTTTCTTTCCCTCTCTCTTTCTGTCCTGTCTGTCTCGTCGTCTCTCTTCTCTCTCTCTTTCTCTCCTCTTCTTTCTCTCGTCGTCTCTCTCTTCTCTCTCTTCTCTCTCTCTCCTCTCTCTCTCTCTCTCTGTCCTGTCTTTTCTCTTCTCTCTCTCTCTTTCTCCTCTCCTCTCCTCCTCTCTGTTGTCTGTCTGTCTCTCTCTCTCTCTCTCCCCCTCTCTATCTATCTACTCCTATCTATCTATCTCTATCTCTCCTACACTCCCCCCCGATTCCTCCACCCTCCCTCCTTCCCTCCCACTCTCTCCTCTCTCCATCCCACCCCCCTCCCCCCCTTCCCCAACACCCTAAACGTACATCAGCCATATCCTGTACTCATAATGGTATCTCCTCCCCTCCCCCCCCTCAGGTATGGTAGGCCTGGGCTGGTACATCTTCTGGTACTGTTAGCGTTCGAGAAAGCCAGCGACCCACCCGACGATATCCGCGAGGAGCAGTCCACATCGAAGAGATCCGGAAAACAGGTGAGGAGAGGGAGAGGGAAAAAAGGGGGAATGGAGAGGGAAGAAAGGGGGAAAGGAGAGGAAGAAAAGGGGAATGGGAGAGGGTAAGAAGAAAGATAAAGGAAGCGGGAGAAAAAGGAAATCGAAGAGCGAAGCAGAAATAATTGAGAGGGAGCAAAGTCTACATCGAAGAGAGTCCTCGGAAAACAGGTGAGAAGGAGAGGGAAGAAAGGGGGAATGGAGAGGGAAGAAAGGAATGGGAGAGGAAGAAAGGGGGAATGGGAAGGGGTAGAAGAGAAGATAAAGGAAGCGGAGAAAAGGAAGTCGAAAGAAGGCGAAGCAGAAATAATTGAGGAGGGAGCAGGTCTACATCGAAGAAAGCCTTCGGAACAGTGAGGAGAGGGAGAGGGTAAGAAAGGGGGAATGGAGAGAGTAAGAAGAAGGAGAAAGGGAACGGGGAAATAAAGGAATGTGGAGGAAGTGGAAAAGAGAGAGGAGGGAGCAAGTCTACATCGAAGAGAGCCTCGGAAAACAGGTGAGGAGAGGGAGAGGAAAAAGGGGAATGGGAGAGGGTAAGAAGAGAAGGAGAAAGGATACGGGGAAATAAGGATAAAAGGAAGATAAAGGGATGGCGGAGAGATAGGGGATAAAAGGAAGTAGAACGAGGAGAGGAGCAATCTACACGAAGAAACCTCGAAAACAGGTGAGGAGAGGGAGAGGAAGAAAGGGGGAATGGGAGGAGGGTAAGAGAGAAGAATAAAGGAATACGGGGAAATAAGGGGGATAAAAGGAAATAAAGGATCGGAGATAGGGAATAAAAGGAAGTAGAAAGAGGAAGGCGATAGCAAAAATAATTGAGGAGGGAGCAATCTACATCGAAGAGAGCCTCGAAAACAGGTGAGGAGAGGGAAGGGAAGAAAGGGGGGAATGGAGAGGGTAAGAGGGGAATGGAGACGAGAAAAAGAGAATAAAGGAAGCGGAGAAGAAAAGGAAGTAGAAGAGGAAGGCGAAGCAAAAATAATTGAGGAGGGAGCAAGTCTACATCGAAGAGAGCCTCGGAAAACAGGTGAGGAGAGGGAGAGGGAAGAAGGGGAATGGGAGAGGGAAGAAAGGGGGAATGGGAGAGAGTAAGGAAGAGAGGAGAAGGGAAGCGGGAGAAAAAGGAAAGTCGAAGAGGCGTAGCAGAAAATAATTGAGGAGGGAGCAAGTCTAACATCGAAGAAAGCCTCGGAAAACAGGTGAGGAGAGGGAGGGAGAAGGGGGAATGGGAGGGGAAGAAAGGGGGAATGGGAGAGGGTAAAGGGGGAATGGGAGAGGGTAAGAAGAGAAGATAAAGGGAAGCGGGGAAGAAAAGGAAGTCGAAGAGGCGAAGCAGAAATAATTGAGGAGGGAGCAGGTCTACATCGAAGAGAGTCTCGGAAAACAGGTGAGGAGAGGGAGAGGGAAGAAAGGGGGGAATGGGAGAGAGTAAGAAGAGAGGAGAAAGGGATACGGGGAAATAAAGGGAATGGGGAAGTGGAAGAGAGAGGAGGGAGCAAGTCTACATCGAAGAGAGCCTCGGAAAACAGGTGAGGAGAGGGAGAGGGAAGAAAGGGGGAATGGGAGAGAGTAAGAGAAGATAAGGGAAAGCGGGAATAGAAAAGGAAGTAGAAGAGGCGAAGGCAGAAATAATTGAGGAGGGAGGCAGGTCTACATCGAAGAGAGCCTCGGGAAACAGGTGAGGAGAGGAAGAGAGGAAGAAAGGGGGGAATGGGAGAGAGTAAGAAGAGAGGAGAAAGGGATAAGGGGAGAATAAAGGAATAAAGGGAAGTGGAAGAGAGAGGAGGGAGCAAGTCTACATCGAAGAAAGCCTCGGGAAACGGTGAGGAGAGGGAAAAGGGAAGAAAGGGGGAATGGGAGAGAGTAAGAGAAGATAAAGGGAAGCGGGGAAGAAAAGGAAGTAGAAGAGGCGAAGCAGAAATAATTGAAGAGGGAGCAGGTCTACATCGAAGAGAGTCTTGGAAAACAGGTAAGGAGAAGGAGAGGGAAGAAAGGGGGAATAGGAGAGGGTAAGAAGAGAAGATAAAGGGATGCGGAGAGATAAGGGGAATAAAAGGAAAGTAGAAGAGGCGAAGAGAGTCTCGGAAAACA
>NW_020872457.1:307358-314858 GCF_003789085.1 Penaeus vannamei
AAGAAAGAAAGAGACAAGAAAATGAAAGAAAAAGAAGAAGAACAAAGAGAATACACTGAGCGAGAGCGACAGAAAGGTCAAGAAAGAAAGAGACAAATAAAAAAGAAAGAGAGAATGAGCGAGCAATGGCAGAGGAAAGGATCAAGAAAAGGGACCAAAAAAAGAAAGAGAAAGAAAAGAGAATGAAGCGATCATAGTAGACAAAAAGGTCAAGAAAGAAAGAGACAAAAAAGAAAGAGAAAGAAGAAAATGAGCGATCCAATAGAAGACAAACGGTCAAGAAAGAAAAAAAACAAAAAAGAAGAGAAAGGAGAAGAGAATGAGCGATCCAAAGAGACAAAAAGGTCAGAAAAGAAAGAGACAAAAAGAAAGAGAAAGAAGAAGAGAATGAGCGATCCAAAGAGAACAAAAAGGTCAAGAAAGAGACAAAAAAGAAAGAGAAAGAAGAGGAGAATGAGCGATCAAAGAGACAAAAAGGTCAAGAAAAGAAAGAGAAAAAAGAAAGAAATGAGCGATCCAGAGAGACAAAAGGTCAAGAAAGAAAGAGACAAAAAAGAAAGAGAAAGAAGAGGAGAATGAGCGATCCATAGAGACAAAAAGGTCAAGAAAGAAGAGACAAAAGAAAGGAGAAAGAGAAAGAAGAGGAGAATGAGCGATCCATAGAGACAAAAAGGTCAAGAAAGAAAGAGACAAAAAGAAAGAGAAAAGAGAAAGAAGAGGAGAGTGAAACAGCGAACGTAAGCTACAGCGAGAGAAAGAGAGACAAAGGGCGAGGCGCACGGAGGGCCGGCGCGAGAAGCGAGCGCCTCGAGGGCCAGCCGAGGAGGACCTCGAGAGCGACCGAGAACCCCGCGGAGTCTCGAGATTTACCTCTCCTCCTCGGCGTAATGACTCCAATTTCCGCATTAACTCCATTACGGGAAACTTTTACAAGGACCTTTTACGCGGGGGGGAAACTTTCCCTTTTAGACCGAGTTGTAAATGTAAATCCAATTTTGCTGAGAGTAAAATTCTACCTCTCGGCATTTTTGCTTTAGACTCTCTTCCCCCCCCCACCGCCCCTCCTTATGCCTTCCTTCGTCTTCCCTCCTCCTCCTCGACCCTACCCCCCACCTAACCCTTCTTCGTCCTCCTCCTCTCTCTCCCTCTCCCCTCCCCCCTCCCCCTCCCCCTCCTCCTCCCCCCCATTTCCCCTTCTCCTCCATCATAAGTCGACCTTTTTGTAACCTCCAGACGCTACTATAGTACAAATCATCTCTGTAACATCAGACTACAATAAGTCAAATTTTTTTGACCGGTTGCCATAGCAAAATATGTTTATATGACGAAGGACAGAATAAGAACGATGAAACATTACATATCGATGTTGGAAAAAAAACGAAATAAGTTTATATCAGGGAGGATAAGATAAGATAAAGAAGATAACATCTTACATGTCTATATTGGAAAGAATGAAAAAACAAAAATATGTTTATATAACAAAGCATAGAATAAGATCAAGAAATATAAAACATATCGATATTGTAAAAAAAAAAAAAAAAAAATCGGCTCATATCACGAAGGATAAAATAACACAAGAAAAAAACAGACATCCATATCAACATTGATAAGAAAGAAGAAAGAAAGAAGAAAGAAAAAAACTACACATATTTTGCCATAACAAGAACAAGACCGAAATAACAGAGCCCGAAAATAGTGTCATAACTCGTGACAGCATAACGAACCCGGTCTTCTACAACAGGACCAACAAGAACGCCTCCTTTAACAGCCCCTTGTCAAGAGTAACAGTCTCGTTCTTCTCCTCCGTATGAGTTCTCCCCTCGTCAAGAACAGGGGGAGAGGGGAGAGGGGAGAGGAGAGAGGTGAAATGAGGGAGAGAAGGAGGGGAGAGAGGTAAGGAGGGAGGGAGGGATGGTGGGGGGAGGGAGAGGGAAGGAGGAAGGGGAGGAGGGAGGGAAGGAGGGAGGATGGGTGGGAGGGATGGTGGGGGAGGAGGGAAGGAGGGAGGGGGGAGAAGTAGAGGAGAGTCATGAGGAAGAGGAAGAGGAGGCAATACAAAGGGAGGTGTAAGAACAAGAAGAGGACAAGGAGTAGGAGGAAGAGGAAAAGAAGGAAGAGGAGGAAAGGTGAAGAGAAAGTAAGGGAGGAGAACAAGAAAAGAGAAAGAAAAAATGGGTGGGGAATGGAAAGAGGGAGAAAGAGACACGGGGAGTAAAAAATAGGAGAGGGGTGGAGGAAGAGGAGAAGGAAGCAGTGGAAAGGTAAAGAGAGAGGGAGGAAGAGGAGGAGGAGGAGGAGAAGAAGAAGGAGGAGGAGGAGGAGAAAGAGGACAAGAAGGAGAAGGAGAAAGAGGAGAAGAGGGAGGAAGAGGAGGAGGAGGAGAAGAAGAAGGAGGAGGGGGAGGAGAAAAGAGGACAAGAAAGGAGAAGGAGAAAGAGAAGGAGAAGAAGGAGATGGAGAAGGAGAAGGAGGAGAAAGAGAAATGAAGATAAAGAAAGAAAAGCAGAAGGAGGAGGAGGAGGATGGCGTCGTGCAGGAGAGGCCGCGCGGGGTAGCGAGGGGCAGACTCGTCCGTCCCGCCCGCACCCGCACGCACGCCCGCACGCCCATTGATTGGCCCCGTCAGGAGACCCCTAATGGCCCCACCAGTCGCCGCCTTATCAGCTATGACATCCACGCTTTTTCAGGGGCGGGGTAGAAGCCGCCCACGAAGGACAGGATCGACGGCAGGAGAGAGGGTGTAATGGCGTGGGGGGGTATGGGGGAGAGGGGGGGAGGGAGGGGGGAGAGGGGGGGAGAGAGGAGGGAGTGGGTGGAGAGGGGAGGGGAGGGGGTGAGAGAGAGGGAGGGGAGGGGTAGGAGGGGGGGGGTAGGGAGGGGTAGAGAAGGGGAGGGGTAAGAGAGGGGGAGGGAGGGGGTGAGAGGAGGGAGGGGATTGGTTAGATGGGAGAGGGAGAGGGGAATGAGTAAGAAAAGAAGAGGGAAATGAGTAAGAGGAAGAGAAGGGAGAGGGGAATGAGTAAGAAGAGGGAAATGAGTAAGAGGAAGAGAAGGGAGAGGATAAAAGAGAGGGAATAGGTAAGAGAAGAAGAGGGGGGATTGGGTAAGAGGAAGAGAAGGGAGATGATAAAAGAGGGGGAATAGGTAAGACAAGAAGAGGGGGGAAGGGTAAGAGAAAGAGAGGGGAAAGAGGGGTGGGGAACGGGGAGTCTCAAGCCACGAAGACTAAGGGAAGACTAACCCTGGGCGGAGTTGGATGACGCAGTGGCTTCTTTGAAGTCGGCGAAGTCGTCGGAAAAGAGAGGAAAGTCTGCAACAGAAGGACTTTTTGCGACAAAGAATGAGTCTTACGTGGCATACGCAGGGCAGGCAGATACACGACGCATGGTATCTATTGCACTGTGTTAAAAAGGTAACAGATTAATCTAACAGGTATTATATCAATTTAAAACAAACAAACAGACAAAAAAAAGATCAAGGAATCAACATATGTACTTATCATTCATCAACCAACCATTTCAACAAACTATGCCACTAAACTACTCCAACCCACCATTTCAACCAATCACTCCAGCCCACCAAACCACCCAATCCGAAACCACCCATCCCAACCCACCTTTCAAACCCAATTCCAACCCACCGCATTCCAACCCACGATTCAACCAACCATTCCCAAACCCACCTTTCCAACCCTCCATTCCAACCCACCACCCCAATTCAACCACCATCCAAACTTTCCAACCCTTCCAAACCCAATTCCAACCCTCCCATTCCAACCCCACCATTCCAAACCCATCATCCAAACCCACCCATTCCAACCCAATTCCAACCCCACCCATTCCTCACAGGTCATCAACCAAAGGAACCGCGGTCGACGCCGTAGTACCTTCCGCACTTGTACTCTCGCTTGATTAACACCCTTTTGTCGACGACACGAATGCGTTCCGGCTCATTTGGTGCTCGGCGGCGGCGACAAACCTCTCCCTCGCCCGTTCTCGCCGGCGTCGCCTTCTCTCCTTCGCGCAAGCCGGGTTACTGGCTTCGGAGGAGAGGTGGAGGTCGTCTTTTAGGGTAGGGGTGGTAGAGGGGTGGCTGATTAGGGAGGGGGGCGGAGAGGGAGAAAGAGGGAGGGGGGGTGGAAGGAGGGATGGATAGGTGGATAAAGGAGTAAATATACGAAAGTATGTAGGTATGTAGGTACGTCCACGAGGAAGAAGGGGAAAGAAGAAGAAGAAGAAAAAAAGAAGAGAGAGAGAGAGAGAGAGAGAGAGAGAGACGAGAGAGAGAGAGAGAGAGAGAGAGAGAGAGAGAGAGAGAGAGAGAGAGAGAGAGAGAGAGAGAGAAGAGAGAGTGGATGTGGGGTGGGGAAGGAGGAGGACGGAGGTAGAACTAGAGATAGATAGAAGGATAGACAGACAGAAAGAGAGAGAGAGAAGGGGGAGGGGGCTTAGAGACGATATTGTAGCAATTACAATATAAGAAAGCGCTTTTGGTTAAGATCCTTATTTTTCTGTTCTAAAATAAATGCGATTTTAACAACGACTTACCATTTCCCAGCTGCAATCAACTCTGAAATATGTGTTGAGAAATGAAAACAATACACATACCGCTCTAAATATACCGTAATCATGAATCTTACATAAGCTTGCTTACATATACGTACCTATAATACTCATCCATCCATATTTTCTAGGCCATGTACTATGACTACTTAGGTAACAGGATTATTCGTAATACTAGGCAATTAGTACATTTTTTTTCGGCTTGCTAAAAGCGGCCTTAATGACAATATAACGGAGGCATTAACAAGATTCGCCCACGCATAGGGTCTGCTTAATGTTTGCCGTCGTTAGGAAAAAGTCCTTTAGTAAAAACTTCGCTACCAAAATTAAACGAACGAATTCCGTTTTCTTCCGAGAGCGCGAACTGATCCCGTTTTCTTTCTCTTTTTTTTTATTCGAAGCGTGGACTATAATAAACGCGCGGGCAGTCGCTCGGATGTTTTCATCGATCCCTTTTGTCCATCGATTGAACAAATTTGCGCAGACGACTGAGCAAGGTTATTACCTGGGAAGCACGCGGCGTCCTCAGGTTAATCCAATCAGCTCGGGATTTAATGTCGAAGGGAACAAGAGGGGAAAGGAATGGGAGGGGGTGGGGGTGGGGGGAGTCTGGATGGGAAAGTAATCTTTTTGTGCTGACTTTCACTATTGTGTGGTGTGTGGTGTGCGTTTGTGTGTGTATGTGTGTGCGTTTGTGTGTGTGTGTGTGTGTGTGTGTGTGTGTGTGTGTGTGTGTGTGTGTGTGTGTGTGTGTGTGTGTGTGTGTGTGTGTGTGTGTGTGTGTGTGTGTGTGTGTGTGTGTGTGTGTGTGTGTGTGTGTGTGTGTGTGTGTGTGTGTGTGTGTGTAGTGTGTGTGTGTGTGTGTTGTGTGTGTGAAACAAATCCAAGAAAATAAGTATAATATAATCGTAATGAATAATAATTAAATATTTAATCTGCAATAATGTGGATGGTAATAATACTGATGATAATGATAATGATAGTAATGACAATGATAGCGACAGTAATGCTAGTAATGATAATAATGTGAATGATAATGATAATAATAATGATTATAATAATGATAATGGTGATGATGATAATTATAATAACTATAATAAAGAGAATAATATCACTAATAATGATGAAAAATAATAGTAATAATAATAATAATGATCGTAATGATAATGATGATAACAAGGATGATAATGATAATCATGATAACAACAACAATCATACGAATAATAGAAATGATGAGCATGATAATATTAATGGTAATGATAATAATGATATAGATAATGATGATGATTATAGTAATGGCAATAATGATAATAGTAAACGTAATAAGGATGGTGATAATGATAATAATAATGATGATAATGATAATAACAACAATAGTAAAAAAATAATAATGATGATAATAATAGTATGATGATAATGATGATAATAATGATAATGATAATAACAACAATAGTAAAAAATAATAATGATATAATGATAATAACAACAATAGTAAAAAATAATAATGATTATAATAACAACAGTAATGAAAAAGATGATGATAATAAAAAAGCAGCAACAACAACAATAGCAAAAGTAAATGCAATGATCAACAACACTAGGAAAAAAAAGAAAAAAAACAAAAACTACCTAACCAATATATAAAATGGAAAAAAAAAACTCTTTGGAGCCGATCAAAACCCCCTCCCCCTCCCCCCTTCCCCCTTCCCCTACCTCAAAAAAAAAGAAAGAAAAAAAAACAAAAAAAGATGGAAGCCCCGTAGAAAGTCCAGCGGGAGGGGCGAGTGAAACCCATCAGATTAAATCTTTTATCAAGGCCCCTGAAAGTCCCCTGGGAGATAAACTTTCAAGTGGGTGTCCTCTCTTCTCTTCTCTTCTCCTACTTTCCTTATCTCTGATTCATTTATTTCTTTTCTTTTGTAGTCTTTGTGTGTGTTTCTTTCGTTCTCTCTTTCTGTATCTCTCTCTCTTTCTTGCTCTCGCTTCCTCTCTCTCTCTCTTTTCTCCTCTCTTACTCTCGCTTCCGCTTCCTTCCTCTCTCTCTCTCTTTCCTTCTCTCTTTCTCTCACTTCCTTTCTGTGTGTTGTTGCTGTTGTTGTTTTGTTATTGGTATCATTATCATATTCATTATTATCATTAACATAATTATTGACGTTATTAACATGATCATTTTTGTTATTATTATTGTTATTATCAACATCATCCTTATTATCATTATCATTTTCATTACTCTTATTATCATTATCATTATTTTTTATTTTTCATCATCGTCATCAACTTTTAAATTCCTGAGAACTGCTCATCAAAGATCATCACAAGCCTAGAAGCACCTAATCAAGGTCAAAGTTCAAAGGTCAAAGTTCAGGCGTGATTTACCCCCCCCCCCTCTCCCTTCCTCGGCTTCGTGTCTTGATTTTTAAAGATATTGAAAGAGAAATAAAAGAAGAAGAAGAAAGAAAGAAGAGGAAGGGGAATAAGGAGAAGAAGAGGAAGGAGAAGAAGAAGGGGAAGAAGGAGAGGAAGAAGAAGAAATAGAAGAAGAGAAAGAAAATGAAGAAAAAAGGAAAGAGGAAGAAGGAGAATAAGTAGAAAGAAGAAGAAGAAGAAAAGGAGAAAAAGAACTAAACCAAAAGCAGGAATAAGAACAAGATAAGAAGAACAATTCCATTTCAATCCCAAACAAGAACAATTCCATTTCCAATCCAAAACAAGACAATTCCAGTTCCAAGAACAAGAAAAATCCATTACACAATTCCAATTCCAATTCCAGTTCAAAACAAAAACAATTCCAGTTCTAATTCCATTCCAGAACAATTCCCAGTTCCATGAACAATTCCATTCCAATTCCATTCCACAACAAGAACAATTCCAAAACAAAAACATTCAGTCCCATTCCAGTTCCAGTTCCAAGAACAATTCCAATTCCAAGACCAGTTCC
>NW_020872457.1:322358-327358 GCF_003789085.1 Penaeus vannamei
GCTGACTTCATCTGGTTTCCGACAATGTATAGCCCCCTCAGCGAGGAGACCAACATTAAAATTTTTTTTATTTATATATTTTAGTTTTTATTTTTTAAAGAAAACTAGGCCTACCGGAGTTGTCAGACCAAAAGGCCGTGAAGGAGGAAGAAAGCGATACGGCCGCGCCCGCCGCGAGGGACACAACGAGCGGCGGAGCGGCCAGGAGGGCAGGAGGGGGAAAGGGAAGACTGGGCGAGAGGGTTTCACTTCATTCTCTGGTGTAGTGAACCTATATTTCTTATGTATTTATTCTGATTTGTTTAGGAAGATTGAGAACGAGACTGTAGTAGTTCGTTTGAGTGGATAAGGAGGTTCGAGGGATTGAAGGGTGAAGGATCAGGGAGGAGGGAAGGAAGAGAGAAGGATGAATAAAGGAAGAGTGAAATGGAGGGAAGATAAGGAGAAGGTGTAGAAACCCGAGTATTATGAAGGAAGTTGAGGGGGGTTTTTAGGAGATAGGTGCGTAGAGTTGTTAGAAGCTGGTATCTTGTACCATAGAAGCAGAGGCGTGCACTAGAGTTCAGGTTCCTCATTGGAAATCATAATAGGTCTTTGAATAATATGAACGATTGCGGGACCACGTGGACGCGAACATTGTCCCGGTGAGAGTAAGAAATGATTATACAACTGGTTCCTCCCTGCTCCCCGCCTCCGCCTCTGATGAGGCTTCTCTTCTCAGTGTACATATATGGACCTACCACGAGTATTTCATCTTCCCGTCCTCCCCTCTACTTCCAACCCTTGCTATCCGATTTATTCTTAACCAACTACTTCCTATCCGCCAACCCGCCAGACAGCGAGTGCTTTCACCCCTCTAGTATCCCTTCCTCTCATCCGTATTTTTTTAGCTTTCACTGTCCCTCATCCACCCTCATCCCTTTTAAACTCTACTATTCTCTTCCCTAGCCTTACCCTTCCTAGTCTCCATTCTTTCTTAATTCCTTCCAGCCCCCCCCATTTTTTTATCTCTCATCTTTCTCTTCTTCCTCTATTCTTCCCTTCACTCTTCCCTTCCTCCTCCTCTCCATTTCTCTTTTCCTATCTTACTCCCCTCCTCTCCATTCCGATCCTCCCCCCTCTCTCGGCTTTTCCACCTCTGTTATTGTCTTTCCCCCTCCACTGATTTTCTTTATACGTTTTTTTCAATATATTCGTTATTTCGTTGCATTTTTACATCTCGTGTCTTCAGTAAGCAAAATAGCAATTACTATCTATCTTCTCAAATCCTTCCCTTTCAACCAACTACTTCTTAATGGCATCATATACTAACAAGCTTCTCCAGTCCCTTCCTACTATAATCATCTCTAAGAGTGCCGATGAACCATGCCCCGTCCAGGATCTTCTGAGAGAACTCAGAAATAGCATCTCCCACTCAATAACCTAGGTCCACACATCCTTCACCCCTCCTTCTCACACACAATCCTCTCCCTTATATACTCTTTCCCACCACGCCCTCGCCATTTCTCACGCTACCCTTCCCCCCCCATCCACTCTTCTCCACTTCCCACACACATCCTTCTATAAAGGACACCCCCACTTTTCCCTCCCTTAGGCCCATTCTTCCACATACGGTCCCTTCCCCATACCCCTCTTCCCCACCATTGAATTCCTCAAATGCCCCCTGACATTCCCCATATCCATCCCCATCCTATCACGCCTAGTCCCTCCCTTCCCCTCCCACCCCAAACTCCCCACCACGACCCATCCCCCCTTCCTCTCACCCCCTACTCACCATCCCTCCTATCACCCCCAGTCCTCCCTTCCCCCTCCCCAACTCCCCAACCACCCACCCCAATAATTTCGCACATCCTGAGTCGCTTCCCGGCCAGAGCCATCACTTTACAAGGCGTATAGGCGTTAATTAACCTCAGGAAGAGTTTACCTGCTCCCCCCTTCTCCCCCTTTCCTCCTCCCTCCTCCTTTCCTACCCCTTCCCCTCCTCTCTCCCCTCTCTTCCTATGCACCGGCCTTCGTACCCGCCCCCCCTCTCTCCCTCTCCCTTTCCCCCCTTCCATACCTTCCTCTTCTCTACCTGTCTGCTTCTTATACCCCCCTTATCACTCCCTCTCTGCCCTCTCTCTACTCTTCCTACCTTAAACCTTCTTTACCTAACTTTTCCTACCTTTAAACACCCCCCCCCCAACCCCTCTACTCTTCCTACCTCAAAACCCTCTTGCCTAATATTCCTATCTTTAACACCCCCTCCTCCCCTCCTACCCGACCCTCCCTCCCTCTCCCCTTCCCCTCCCCCCCTCCCCTCCTACCCGACCCTCCTCCCCTCCCCCTCCTACCCGACCCTTCTCCCCTCCCCCTCCTACTCTCCCCTCCGCCCCCTCCGCCTGAGCGATGTAAGTCTGCGCACTTTCTGAAAGCGAGGATTACGCCGCTCCCGTCGACGGGCGCAGAGGCTGGCGATCGGAGGAGAAAGTGGATGGAGGAGGAGAGGAGTGTATTAAAGAGAACGAGGGTAGGAGTTTAGAGGGGAGGGTTGGTGTGGAGAGGTGGATGGGCGGGTCGCGTCCAGGTGGGGAGGAGAGAGTGGTGGAGGAGGAGGACGGTGGAGGATGACAGGAGGAGGAGAGTGGAGGTGTGGTTGGTGGAGGAGAGGATGTCGGTAAGTGGGAGGAGGAGGTGGTGGAAGAGGAGGAGTAAAGAAGGAGGAGGAGAGGAGGATTGAGTTAGGTGGAAGTGGAGGGTGTTTTGTGGAGGAGAGTGTTTTTAAAGAAGGAAGGAGAGGTCGGTGGTGGAGAAGGAGAATCGAAATAGGAGATGGAGAGGAGGGAAGGGGAGGATGGCAGGTGATGAGAGGTAATGTGAGAAGAACTGTTGGGTGGGAGGCCGATCTGTGGTGTGGGGAGGAGACTTCGATTCCGTAGAGGAGAAGGAGAAGGAATGAGAGGAGAGGAGGAGGCAAGAGGCGAGCGGACGGAGAGGAGGAGGAGGAGGTGGTGGTGTTGGTGTGGAGGCAGGAGGAGGAAAGAGAGGAAGGGATAGGAGAAGAGACGGAGAGGGGAGAGAGGTGGTCGGTATGGTGGAGGAGAGGAGAAGAGGAGGAAAAGGAGGAGGAGGAGCCGGGAGGTGGTGGTCGGAGTGGCAGCCGAGGAGTGCAGGAGGACGGACGACGACGACGAAGACGACCGAGGGGACGAAGGAGGAGGTAGGAATAACAGGAGGAAGAGGTGAGGAAAGGAGGGGAAAAGAAAGAAATTTCAGAGTGGAAAGACGATGAAGACTGGACGTAGCGGAGGAGGGAGAGGAGGAGCAGGAGGAGAGAGATAAGTTACCGAACAGGATAGGAGGAGAGGAAAACTGATAAAAGAAAGAAGCATGGGCGAGGAGAGGAAGGGCTTGGAGAGATGAGGAGGGCGAGGCGGCAGGAGTGGGGACGAGGGGCAGGAGGGGCAGGAGGGGAGGAGGGGAGGGGCGGGTCCCAGGGCTTTTCAAGGACGCCCCGGGGGAATATACCTAATTCCGCAGATTCACAGATACCTCTGACGCTGAATTTGGTAAAGTAGAAATTACACAATTCCCGGGGGGCAGAAAGAGCCTTTATGCTATTCGTTTTGGTTCCCGTCCCCTCCCCCCCCCTCCCCCTCTCCTTCCCTTCCCCCCTGTCACCTTCCCCCCCCCCTCCTCAACCCTCCCCTTCTCTTTCTTCCCCTCCTTCTCGCTGGCTTTCCTCTTCTGTGCTTCCCTCACGAGGATATTTTTCTTTTTCTTTCCAAATTGTTTTCTCTTTTTCTAAAACCGTTCGTTCTCCTCTCCCTTTCCTCCTTCCTCCCGTCCTCCGTCCCCTTTCTCCCTCCCCCCTGCCCGCCTCCTAGCCCATCCTCCCTTGCCTTCCTCCCTCTTCATACACTCTCCTCTCTCCTCTTCTCCTCCTCCCTCGCTCCCTTTCTTCCTATCGGCTCCAACTCAACAACTGCCTCTAAAATTTTCTTCTCACCTTTATCCCACCGGTCCTTTCCGCCCTTTTCTCGCTCCTTTTATCTCCTCCCTCTGCTTTTCTCCTGTTACCCGATCTTCTACCAAGTTTTGCTTTTACTTTCCCCCTTTTCCCCTATTTTTTTCCCCTGCACTCTTAAGAGAAGGGGATTTACAGCTCACAAGGCGGTTGCGGGGGAATTTACGGCGCGTCAGGGTATACATAGGTTTCAATCTCCCTAAGTTTAACTCCTTCCTCCTCCTCCTCCTGTTCCTCCTTTTCTTTCTCCTGTTCCTCCTCTTTAATCTTCCTTCTCTTTCTTCTTTTCCTTCTCTTTCCTCCTTGTTCCTCCTTCTCCTCATCTCGTTCATCCTCCCCTCTGAAGCCTCCTCTTCCTCCTCCCACCCCTTCTTTTCTCCTTCCTTCCACGTGCCTCTTCTCTCTCCCGCTCCCTTCTCTTCGCTCTTCTTCCTCCTCTTCTTCCCTCTCCGTCTTCTCTCCCCTCCTCTTTCTGCCTCCTGCCTCCCCTGCCTCTATTCTCCTCCTCCTCGCGCTCCTGCTTCTGCCTCCTCCTCCGCGCTTCCTCTTGCCTCACTCGCGCCTTCTCTATCCTCCTCCCTCCCGCTTCTCTTCCTCTTCGCTCCCTCTCTTCTCTCTCCTCCCCTGCCTCTTTCTCCTCCTCCACCCCCTCTATGTCTTTCTCCTCTCCTCCTCTTTCCTCTTCCTCCTCCTACTCGACTTCTCTTCCTCTCCTCCTCTCTTCCTCCTCCTCTCACCTCCTCCTCCCCTTCTCTTCCTCCTCGCTCCTCCCCTCCTCTTCTTCCTTCCTTCTCCCCCTGCCTCCTCCACTCCCAAAAAGCGCACAAACAAGATTGAGCAACTACACAACCAGAAAAAAAGAAAATAAAGAAAAGAAAAAAAAAGAAGAGAATGCGAAACGCGATGAAAAGAGCCAGTTCGGTGAATTTTGGGGAATTAATCGCGCGGCGAATTTTGGTTCTTTTGTCACGCTTCGCGACGCCGGGCTTGGTTC
>NW_020872457.1:333348-338348 GCF_003789085.1 Penaeus vannamei
TATATATATATATATATACATATACATATATATAGAGAGAGATAAATAGATAGGTAGACAGATAGATATTGATTTAGATAGATAGAAAGATGGATAAATATATAGATAGATAGATAAAGATTTAGATAAATAGATAAAGATTTAGACAGATAGAAAGATGGATAAACAGATAGATAGATTGATATGGATAGGTAAATAGATAGATATAGATACAGAGATAGAATAATAAGTATAGGTATAGATGAATAGATAGATAGATGGATGAACACACACACTCATATTTATATAATACCTATGAGTGTATATATATTTTTCAAATGTATAATCCCACACATATATATGCACCGCTGCCCCTGCCCTGCCGCCCCCTCACGCGCCCTCCCTTGCAGGCGGCGGAGCCCAGGGACTACGCCCCCCCGAACCCGCACAACCCCTTCGCGTCGGCCGCCCCGCCGCCCACCAACCCCTTCAGCGCCGGCTTCACGCAGGAGGCGGTGCAGCCGACGTCCCAGCAGTACACTCAGGGCCAGTACTAGGCGCCTCCCTCCTGGTCCAGCCCTTTGCTCTGCCGGGGACGCGCCGCCGGTCTTCAGGAGCCAAGGAGGTCAAGAGGCCGTCGGGTCTTCGCTGGCTCTGGCTGCTTGACCTCCGCCTGGTCTAGTACAAGGTCACCAGAGGTAGCAGCGAGGTCAACTAGCTGGGGATTTCGAGGCCAACAGCACGTCGTCGGTCGCTGGGGTCGAAGGGAGGAAACGCGCCAGTGGAAAGAGAGGTCACTGATGAGAGGATTAGACCAGCGACATTATTAGGTCATGAGGACAGTACAAGGTCAATATAAATAGTATTAGATCTACCAGCAACCGTATATAAGTTTAACCCTCTATTAGAGTTAGGCCATAGAGAACCAAGTATCTAATATTTTAGTGTGTTCAAGAAAGCATAACAGTGTATTATCAAGACGATATAAAGAGGCTTTTCCATGGATAATGGAACATACATTTTCGGGTAGACTTTATTATTTTCGTCTCAGGATGTCACGCTCTGATGTTCCAAGGCTTTCGAGCATGAATCTCAAATACACATCTAGTCAGTATTTTTTTTTTCTTTTTTCTTTTTTTTTTTTTGAAAATGTGAGGAGAATGTTCCTATTTCTGGCACCGAAGTTTATTTGTATATATATGTATATCATTTGTCTACTTTCTCGCCCCGTGTGTATATTTTAGCAGTTGCCTGCCGATACTTGACTCCATATACCTAATTAGGAAAGAGACCTAACTGTTGTAATGCCGTAAGTAAAGTATGATTCTCACACACTCCATTCATGAGCGATATTTTATTGTATATATCATTCAGTTCTCTTAAGCGAAGCACTCATTAGGAAACCGAAAAGCTTGCATGGCGTATGCATAGTTATAATATATTCTATTCATTGGATCCCATTCAATCACCTCAAGAATAGCCAATGATTGCTAGGGCCAATTTGTGATTTTATTTACCTCCCTATCTATCGATATATTTTCGGTTCACAAATGCACAATGGAAGAGATATAAGTTATACAATCATCACTACTTATTGCACGAGAAAAGACCCATACAATCACCATAGCTTATTCACAATATATTTCCTTCGCCAAACACATCATGAGTCCAGTGATAATAATGACGATGGTGATAGATATAGATATAACAGTAATATTATAGTAATAACAATACTCATTTTTCTCCTTCTCTGCATAATCAGTCAAATCACAGAAAGAAAAATCCAGTATCCTTTTTCCTTTTCTTTCGTTTTCATTCCACAAAAACGAGATTTTCCGACCTTGCTACCCACGTGACCATATAGCCTTCCAGTCTATACGCGTGTGAAGACTCGATACTAAGTGCTTCATGTAATTTTTAAGTGGTCGTACTTTTAAGAGGCAGCGTCGACGTTCCCGAGTGGCATCCGCGTCGAGTGTAAGGTGTGGTCTGTGGGGTCGAGTGCGTGTCGGTTCGAAGACAAGTCGAAGGGGTAAATCTGTGGGGAAAGGTGGAGTCTGAAGTCCACCGGTAGATTTTTGGCTTTTGAAGAGATGTGGATTAAGGTCATTCCTTGGGGTGATTTTGGGGGGGATCGTTGTAACTTGTATTGAAAAGGATGAAGATGTTGCGTGTTTAATGAGGAAAATAGACGAGAAAGGAACCAGAAATATACCTCCAGAGACGCTTCCGCAAGGTATTTTCTGAGTGCATCGAGGTATTTTAAAGAGAATTAAGAGGGTGCGAAGAAAATGAAGAGGAGGAGGAGAAGGAGAGGAAGAAAAAGAGAGGAGGAGGGAAGTTCTTAATAAGAAGAAAAAGGGAAAGAGGGGGAAGCCCTGAAGGAAGCTAGAGTTGTTTTTAAGCTTGGCAAGATGGAGGACCTCCACCGCGTCGCACCTTACACTCCCGCGGCAGCGAGGGCGACGGGCGAGGGAGGCGGAGTGAGGGCGGCAAACTCCGCGCCGTCTTGCGATGAGATTCTTCCGCTGCTGTAAGTAGTTATTTTTAGTTAAGCCGGCAGTCAACAGATGGCGTTCCTAAAGCCGCTTGACGATGCTTCTTGGTCAAGAACGTTCAAACCGTGTTGACCAATGAACGTCGTCGCTGCTTTCAGGGCGCTGTCTCCTGGCGATCGCTGCAGCTAAAACCAACTCCCTTCTTTCGCAATCCGCATCGCGAGGAGCTACGTTCCCTCACTGCGCCGCCCTCGCCGCCGGCGCCCCCGCGAGCAGCCCCTCGAGCGCGCGACGCCCATGCCGTAACTCGCGGTGCAGACGAGCGAGTCCCCCGCGAGTGCGCCGCCGGAACATCACCCGCCATCAGTCATCATCAGGTCTAGAGACAGCCTTATCTACCACGGCCGCACGAGGGAGGGACTCGCTCGCCGCCTCGCACCTTAGGTTAGTTGATCAAGAAACCCCGGGACGAGGCCGCGCGGTGTGGCGGGAGCGGCGGCGTCGGGGATACGCTGAAACTGCCGTAAAAGGACCCGTCTCCCGCATCAAATGTACGCGGGTGCTTTTAGGAGGGCAGTGGCAGCCGATCCTCGGGGCACGCCGATGGCCGCCACACGCCCCCGTCCCCAGCGGGGTTAAATCAAGTAAATCCAGTGTTTTCCATAGGTTTAATGCTGTCCTAGGTGACTGTAAATCATCCCAGGACGATATTATGCGTCGAGGGAAAGAGACGAGGAACCACACATGCACAGGGACGAGTTTTAGGGGCCGTGAGCATGTGAAATTATCTCCTTTTTTGCGATCTTGTGGTTGGTCGTTCTCTTCCCTCGACGTGCGCCACGATGAGGACTCTGTAAAGACGAGTGTGCTGTCGTGTCTGTGTGAAGTGTTAGTGTATAATGTGGTTACAACACTTAATCATCCAAACTGGTGTATTCTCTCGACCATTCTTTCTCCTGCGGTTATCACCCTATATCTATGTTTATGTTTTTGTTCTTTTTTTCTCTCTCTTTCTTTCATTCTCTCTCTCTCTGCCTCTCTCTTTCTCTCTTTCATTCTCTCTCTCTCTCTCGCCCTCTCTCTCTTTCATTCTCTCTCTCTTTCATTCTCCCTCCCTCTTTCTCTCTCTCTCTCTCTCTCTTCTCTCTCTCTCTCTCTTCTCCTCTCTCTCTCTCTCTCTCTCTCTCTCTCTCTCCTCTCTCTCTCTCTCTCTCCGGCTTTACGCACTGTCGCATTTCACCCTGTAAGAAGCATCTGCAATTCATCACTATACAGTTTTCACGTTGTTCACCGTCGTATGTGTTGAAGTCTATCCCTCCCCATAGTGAGTGTAGTGAGCGGTCGTGGCGAGAACGTCTATGTTTGTGTCCTTGTGTGTCTCTAGACGTGATAGAAAATGTAGTAATAAAGGGGTTAGGGAAGGGGGAAGGGAGGGAGGGAGGGGGCAAAATAGGGTCGAAAAGAGGACGGGAGATGGGAGGAGAATAAGGGAAAGAGGGAGGTAGGAGGGTATGTGTGGGAGGGAGGGAGGGAAGGAGGGAGGGAGGAAGAGGAGAAGGGCATGGAGAAAGGGAGGGTGGGAAGGGACTGGGAAGGAAGGGAGGAAGGTATAGCACTCTTTTCATTCACTGTCTGTGTTTCATCATCACGTAAATTGTTCATTCTCCCTTTTTTTCGAGTAAGAAGAGCATCGTTTATATATACTAGTTCATCAAAGGTCAAGCATTGTGGTTACTTGTATATACAACTGTCTCTTATCGTATTAGTAGAGTCGCCCTTCTTTCTGTCGCTACCTGCCTGCCACGGACCTCCTGCAAACCGCGGGCACGTGCAGCCTACGCGAGTCGCCGCATGTGCACACAAGGTCTATATAAGTATATAGACCCTGTGTGCACACTCGTGTACGTACATCACAGCACACACCTCCGCTTCCCAGACCCTTGCTGCTGCTGCGAGTGCCACACACACAGATCGCTCCTGTCTTCCTGGTCTTCCATCACCGGCCATATTCATTGTCTTCTTGTTATCCGGCGACCGTGTGTGGGCAGCAGCGGCCAGTGCTCTCATGGGCTTTCCTTGAGGAATAAGATGATGCCTCAAAATGCCGACGAGTTTATTGCAAATTGCAGATGGGAAGGTTTCTTTCCTCGGTACGCTGCAACTTACGTAATGGGTTTCTCTTGGTATGATGCACTTTGCAAAATGCTTTATATCTTTCATTCGGTATGATGTATATTGCAATATGTGTAATATCTTTATTCTAGCATAATTCCAATTACAAAATTTGTGATATTTTCTCTCGGTATAAAGCATACAAACAAAATGTTTTAATGCATCTCTTTCATTAGGTACAGCAAGCAAACAATAAACAAAAAATATAATATACCCCTAGTCAGCACATTGTTGATATCAGTAACAATAATCACCAAATATATATATATATATTATATTATATATTATATATATATATATTATATATATATATATATATATATTATATATATTATATATATAATATATATA
>NW_020872457.1:371846-378155 GCF_003789085.1 Penaeus vannamei
AGGAAGAGATTGCGAGATTGCATAAGATTTTCATTGCATCTTGCGATTATATATACATTTGTTTTATTTTATTATTATCATTTTTTTTTATTTTTTTGGCTTATTATAATTTTTTTATATATATTGGACATGGCGTAATACATAATTTGAAGTAGTTTCCGCATCTCACGACAAAAAAATAATAAGAAATAAAAAATAAATAAAAAAAAAAAAAAAAAAAATAGGGGAGGGAGTCTTGAACCATAAAAATCAAATCATAAAAAAAATATTATGGAATCATACTACTAATATTCATTTTAATTAAGGATATGACATGTACCCAATTATATGCCATTTAATTAACATCCCTTATCCCAATTAATAAGATCCTCTTGATTATTGATATTTCGTATGATCAGCGTCTTATTAACACCATAACAAGGAAAAATGTATATTTCATCCCATCAAAGATATGCTATTCATTTTGTATTATACAATTTAATCCGGCATATAGCACTAAATCATTATTATGCCATTAAATCAAAACGTTAATTTAGAAATATCCCATTAAATCAAAACATTGATTTACAAAAGTCCCATTAAATCAAAATATTAATTTAGAAATATCCCATTAAATCAAAAACATTAATATAGAAATATCCCATTAAATGAAAGCAATAATTTGGAAATATCTCATTAAATCAAAACAATAATTTAGAAATTTCTCGTTAAATCAAAACTTCAATTTAGAAATATCCCATTAAATCAAAGCAATAATTGAAATATATTCCATTAGATCAAAACAATAACAAATAAACATTCCATTAAAACAAACTAACAAAGAACATCCCATTAAATCAAAATAATAATAAAAAAATTATCAAATCAACCACATCCGGAATAAAAATCAACATACCATCATTATTCACCAAATAATCATAATCAAAGGACACACACACACACACACACACACACACACACACATAACCACACACACAACACACACACTTCACAAACGTAAATCAAACCCGCCATCAGCCATCAACATCCCCCCCCCTAATCATCCACCCGCCATCCAATCAAGCCACGCGCCATTCAATCAAAATTTCCCTTTTTGGATCAATAAAACGGCACTCGCCAGACCACTCCAGGCCAGAGGGTCTAAGGGAACAATGGCAGCGTGGGGAGAGTGAATTGCAAATTGCCAAGAGGGGTTGCAGAAGGTCTTGCAAGGGCCAGAATCACTTGACCTGGGAGGCGTCACTTAGCATGACTGTTGGGGGAGGGGAGGGGAGAGAGGGAGGTGGATGGAAGAGGAATGGGGAGGAGAGGAGAGGGAGAAAGGGAGGGGAGGGAGGGAGAGAGCAAGGAGGGAAAGGGGAGGAGAGGGGAGGGAGGAAGGGGAGAGGGGGGGAAAGGAGGGAAGAGGAGAGGGAGGTGGATGGAAGAGGGGAGGGAGGAGAGGGAGGAAAGGGAGGAGGAGGAGGGGAGGAGAGGGTGGGGAGTGAGGTAGGAGGAGGGGAGGGGAGGGGAGAGAGGGAGAGGAGGGAGGAGGGGAGGGGAGGAGAGAGTGAAAGGAAGAGGGGAGGAGGAGGGAAGAGGGGAAGGAGGTAGAGGGGAGGAGAGGGAGAAAGGGAGAGGGGAGGATAAAGGAGGCTGGAAAGGGGAAGGGAAGATGGGAGGGGATGAAGGAGGGGGAGGACTTCCTATACTGTCTAAGGTTCTCGAAAAAAATCGTAGCAGACCAATGACATTTCTAGAGACACATGACCTACTATCTAGAACACAGCATGGCTTCAGAAGTAAGCTGTCTACTGAAACAGCATTATTGCAAATTACAAATAATATTTATGAGAATATAACAACCGTATAAATTGCTTACATTGTGCACTTTTCAAAGGCCTTTGATAGTGTCAATCACGAAATCCTCATTAGTAAACTAATGAATCACAAAATTGGCACATATTGGTTCAGAAGTTATCTAAGTAATAGAACCCAATCAGTCAAAATTCGCGAGATTATATCAGAAAAAAAAGAGTGTATCCTTTGGTGTCCCACAAGGATCTATATTAGGCCCAATCCTGTTCACAATATTTGTAAATGATCTGTCAACCATAGCCCAAAATTGCCTTCTTGTTCAATACGCCGATGATTCACAAGACAAGGTAACTCCCTATATGTTAAAAGATCACGTACAGACATAGGGGCACGACAGACACTAACACGTGGACCCATGATATGGAACCAACTGCCTTATGACATCAGAAACATTTAAAACTCAAATATATTCAAAAGGAAATTAAAGGGACATCTATTAAATCACCAATGGCATCAGGTTTCTAAATATAAGAATAGACAAGATTGATATGTACCACCATTGATTCTGTTTAACTTATATCTATATGTACTGTAACATCACTATATATATAATAAGAATAACCATTGTAACAAATGGAATAAAGTATTTGAATATGATCTATTGAACTCTCTCCCTCCTCCCTCCCTCTGCCCCCCTCCCTCCCTCACTCCCTCCCTCTCCTCTCTCTCTCTCTCTCTCTCTCTCTCTCTCTCTCTCTCTCTCTCTCTCTCTCTCTCTCTCTCCTCTCTCTCTCTCTCTCTCTCTCTCTCTCTCTCTCTCTCCTTCTCTCCTTCCCTCTTTCCCTCTTTCCCTCCTTCCCTCCTTCCCTCCCTTACTCCTCCACCCCCTCTCTCTCTCTCTCTTCTCTCCTTTCCTCCCTTCCTCCCTCCCTCCCTCCCCCCTCTCTCTCTCTCCCTCTCTCACACACACAGCAATTGCAGTAAATATAGAGTTGTCCCTTCTATATAATCAACAGAGCACGATATATTTAACTGCTACTCCTTGACACGCAACTTTCTCTATGTGATGGATTATGTAGCCGCATGAGCAGTTCATTTATACCATAGATATGTTTGGTTGTTTGTTTTTTTGTTTCATTTTCGGCATGTTTCATTTGTTTTTGTTTTTAATTCACCCCCTTTAAAGAAAGAAAGAGAGAGAAAAAAAAAAAATGACGAAATGACGGAATCAATATCCTTATACTGTTGATTCTTATACTTGGTGCCACGGTGTTGCTCTCTCTCTTTCAGTCGGTTTCGGTTTCGGTCTCTCTCTTTCTCTCTCTCTCTCTCTCTCTCTCTCTCTCTCTCTCTCTCTCTCTCTCTCTCTCTCTCTCTCTCTCTCTCTCTCTCTCTCTCTCTCTCTCTCTCTTTCTCTCTCTCTCTCCACCTCCCTCACTCTATTAGCAAAATAATAATTGTTCCTATGTTCCCTCTGATTCTCCTGCTAAGTACATGTCTTCCATTTACATATGTCACCTGCATTCACTCTGCTTCCGGTTTCACTAACTCGTGGGACAGGTGAAAATTTTATGTACAGATGAATTTTGATGCGACGAGGAGTTGGGGGAGGGTGGGGGGGGGGGTTACAAGTATGTTTGTTAAACATTGCCATCACTTAAGAGAGCTTGGGAGCGACTGACCATTGAAGAAAAATAGAGAAGAAAAAAAAAATGAAAAAAGCGTGATGATAAAACTTCTGTTAAAATAAGAAGATATATTTGAAAAAAAGAAGACTTCAAAAATGACAAGGTCGTGATCTGATGAAACTCCTTTGATCCCAAAAACAAAACATATTTTTTCCTTCAGCTTCTAAAGTCTTTACGGCAATGAAAACACAGGACAATATCTAATATAATTTCCAAGACTGAATTTCAGACTACAGACTTCTTTCAAGACAAGGTCAAGAATTAAGCATTGATGCCGTGTAAATTTGCGTCACTTTTTTTGAGAAAGGGGGGGGGGGGTTGTACATGGTGTATGCATATTAGTAAATGAACATGAAACTCACTAGCATAAAAATAAAAAATAAAAAATCCTGCGGATTTTATTAATCTAACCTGCATAGCTGATGAGACTCTCTCATAGTATAATGGGCCGGAATAATTTTGAATACCGGGATATGCATATATATTACATATACATACGTAAATGCATATATATATATATATATATATATATATATATATATATATATATATATATATATATAATATATACATATATATATATATATATTATATATTATATATATATATATATATATATATATATATATATATTATATATATATATATATATATATATATATATATATATATTGTGTGTGTTGTGTGTGTGTGTGTGTGTGTGTGTGTGTGTGTGTGTGTGTGTTGTGTGTGTATATGTATATATATATATATATATATATATATATATATATATATATATATATGTATTATATATATATATATATATATATATACATATATATATATATATATATATATATATATATATATATATATATATATATATATATATATATATATATATATATATATTATATATATATACATATACACACACACACACATCATTATTCATTCGATGGTTGTTTGGTTCTATTTTCAAAGACACTGAAACATTTGTTTACATATTCTCTATATTTTCTAAAGGCATATCAGTATAGCAAAATTTAGTGTTATGAATTATAATAATCATTTGTAAATGGTTGTTTGTTTAAATGTAACAATTCATTTGGGGGAAAGCAATAAGTTCGTATTTTAACGATTTCTCCGTCAGACGAATCCATGCCTTCCTCTCGAACACAGGTAAGCTGAGTGCTTGGTTGCAAAGTCGTGTGTACCCTGATTATTACAGATTGCAATGCCTGAATGAGTGTATTAACGTAATTTTTAAATCCCTTTATATTGATTTATGATAATCGAGATGAACCTTTCCTTCCTCCGCCGAACACACACACACACACACACACACACACACACACACACACACACACACACACACACACACACACACACACACACACACACACCACACACACACACACACAACACACACACACACACACACACACACAGAAAGAAAGAAAGAAAGAGAGAGAGATGAGAGGAGAGAAATGGTGTTGAATTAGGGCGAGAACCAAACACACCATAATGCTTTCTTCGGGCAGGGCGAAAAGATATTTGTATTTATTCATTTATTTTAATGGTCCGTGGGATACAGTAACGGAAGTAGTCGCAGGTGACAGTTCGGTATTGATCAGTGAATAATTGATAGATAAGAATATTATTCATTAGATCGAAGAGTAAGAGAAGGAAATCGTAAAGTTAAAGGAAGGGAAATGATTGGCTTATGTCCTAGGTAAAATAGTAAAGACTGGGTGGTATCTCGATTCCGCCTCTTGTATTTTTCATTTTGTTTATAAAATGTTAATTGATTCATAAGTAGTAGGAAAAGGAGGTGTATAGAATTTTAACAATTAGCAATATGAATTGGAATTATTTGAGAATATTGCTTATTCAAATTATTTTTGTTATTACTAAAGATTTACAGAATGCATGTGCCACCGTTATTCATTATTTTGTTTTTTTAATGAATTATTTGAGAATATGCTTATTCAAAAATATTTGTTTATCGCAAGATTTACAGAATGCTATTGCCACCCTGTTCATTATCAATTTTATTTGATAAGATATTAAGGGTTTAAAAATTTGTTTCCATATCATAAATGATGGACCCATAAATATAAATTAATAAATTTAATAAATGAAATCATGACAAATAGTGGGCGCCCTCTTACAGTGAGCCTGGCAGCACTATCCCGCGCCTATCGGCTTATCGGACAGACAATAGTTATCTTTTTTAGTAAGATTTCACGGTTACAGTTAAATGCAGTAAGAATGAGGCCTACATTAAATAAATTGACATATGAAAAATTCTCTAATATGGACAACAAGTAAAGAACTGATTTAGAATATATATGATAAACTTTGGATTATGAAAAAAAATTGTATTTACATGTATATATATATATTTATATAATATATGTATATATATGATATATATATATATATAATATATATATATATTATATATATTATGTGTGTGTGTGGTGTGTGTGTGTGTGTGTGTGTGTGTGTGGTTGTGTGTCTGTGGTGTGTTTGTGTGTGTGTGTGATGTGTATATATGATATATATATATACATATATATATATATATATATATATATATGTTTTTTTTTTTTTTTTTTATTTTTTTTTTTTTTTTTTTTTTTTCAGTGTGTGTGTGCGTGTGTGTGTGAATGTTGTGTACATATATATACATATATATGTATATATACGATGTGAAGAATATAGAAAATAGACATATGTACAATGTATTGTGAATAGAGAAGAAATTTAATAAATAAATAAGATGAATATAGATATTATATATATATCATATATATTATATATTATATATATGATA
>NW_020872457.1:391017-393517 GCF_003789085.1 Penaeus vannamei
TCATTATGAATATATATTATTATTATTGAATCATATATCATTATTATTATTGAATAATGCTTAATAATAATCATATATTATCATTATTATTATTAAATGCACTCGTGATTTAGGTTTAGCATTGTCTTCTCCCATGACCCCGGAGACTAAGGAACAGACACTGCGGAGAGGACTGTACAGGAGAAGAGAGGAGGAGAAAGAAGAAGGAAAGGAGGAGGAGAACGAGGAGAGGAAGACGAGGAGGAGGAGGAGAAAGAGGAGGACGAGGATGAACAGGAGGAAGGAGGACGACTAGGAAGAGGAGGATGACGGCCAGGAGGAGGAGAGGAGGAGGAAGGAAGAGAAGAAGACGAGGAGGAGGAGGAAAGAAGACTAGGAGGACGAGGAAAAGGAAAATGAAGGAGGAGGAGAAGAAGAATTAAAAGGAAAATCAAAAGGAGGAGAGAAAAAAGGAGAAACGAGAGAAGAAATAACGGAATAATAATTTTAAAAAAATAAAGAAAAGTAGGCGAAGAAGGAAAAAGAAAATAAGGAACCTCATCTTCTATAATTCCACCTCATTCATACTTCACATACCTCCTAAGAACACGAAGTCACGAAATTCCCCTAAATTCAGTCACAACATTTGACGTATAATTACACAATCCCTTCCAGACATACAACATATGGTTATGGATTTGCCGGATGGATACATTAACATAAGCGATCCCATATCTAAGCACGTAGCCACACACGCCTAGGATATGTATACATATTCATGTCGACCGCTAACATATATATCTCAAGCTACGTGGACGATTTCGGTGTTAGGCGTTCATTAACATGCAGTATCGGCTAGAATACATTAGCAGCTGTGGCAGTCGCTCTACAAATCTGGAATTCGCGTCATGTGGCGTCATGTATATTAATTTTAATGTTTGTAGAGTTTATAGACACGTATATGTATTAAGATACATAGATAGGTAGATGTGAATATATGGATATATATACATACACATACACATACACACACACACACACACACACACACACACACACACACACACACACACACACATATATATATATATATATATATATATATATATATTATATATATATATATGTGTGTGGTGTGTGTGTGTGTGTGTGTGTGTGTGTGTGTGTGTGTGTGTGTGTGTGTGTGTGTGTGTGTATGTGTGTGAGTGTATGTATGTTTGAACGTATGTGTATATGTATGAGAAAGAGAGACGGAAGAGGAACAAAGTAGCAGACAGACAGATAGAAGACAACCAACCTCACAAACAACAAAAAAAGAAAATTCCACAACCACACTGACCTTGACCACCACAAAGAATCCCGAGACCTCTTGTAGGGGATGAGAGAAGGCGCACCACGGCGTCAAAAGGCCGCATCCGCTTCCCAAAAGCCGCCATCCTCAACGCCACTACACACGCACCATAACCCAGGGCCATTATGGTGCCAAAAAGGGCCGTCAAAACAAAACTCCTTTGGGGTCCGTGGGAGACGTATGAGGCAGTGAGGTCGCCCGGCGTGTCTTCTCATCTCTGTCTTCCTTTCTTCTTCTTTTCTCTTTTTCTTCTCCCTTTCTCCTTCTTGACTTTGTCTCTTCTCCTCTTCCCCTTTCTCCTTCTTGCTTTTGTTTCTTTTTCCTCTTTCCCTCTTCTCCTTCTTGTCTGTCTCTCTCCTCTTCTCCCTTTCTCCTTCTTGCCTTTGTCTCTTCCCTCTCCTCTTTTCCTTCTTTCCTTAGTCTCCTCTTCTTCTCCCCCTTGTTTTTTTTTTTTTCTTTTTTCTTAGTGTCTTTCTTACATTTTTCCTTCTCTCTTTTCTCTCTCTCTTTTTTTTTTTTCTTATTCTCCCTCCCTCCCTCGCCTCTCTCCCTCTCCTCCTCCCCGACCTCCGTCCGCCTCACTTCCTCCCCCCTCCTCCCTCGCCCCTCTCCTTCCCCCCCTCCCTCTCCCCTCTTGCCTCTCTCCCCTCTCCCCTCTCCCCTCTCCCTCTCCCTCTCCCCGACCTCGTCCGCCCTCACTTCCTCCCCGCAAGGAAGTCTCCGAGGGGAAACATTGTAATTCCCAGCAGCAGGACAGTTATGGCTGCCGCGTGAGGGTCTCGGAGTCGGAGTTATGGCGAAAACAAGCGCAAAGTAACCGAAAGATCCAGAGGAGATTTAACCCACTGTTTTTTTTTTTTTTTCTTCTTCTTCTTCTTTTCTTCTTTTTCTCTTCCCTCTCATTTCCTCTTTCAACTCCCTTGTTCTCCTTGCTTTCTCTCTCTTCCCCTCTCCTTTTGCTCTTCCAACTCCTTTTTTTTCTCTCTCTCTTCCCTCTCCTTTTGCTCTTTCAACTCACCTTGCTTTCTCTCTCTCCAATCCCTCTCCCGTTTGCTCTTCCAACTCCTTTTTTTTTCTCTCTCTCTTCCCTCTCCTTTTGCTCTTTCAACTCCCTTGTTCTCCCTTGCTTTCTCTCTCTCCCAATCCCCTCTCCCTCTACTCCTCCAACTC
>NW_020872457.1:401017-406017 GCF_003789085.1 Penaeus vannamei
TTTGTTGTCGTTTACAAGTATATCATTACCCATTTTGAATTCCGTGCCATTAATTTGTTTGGTTCATTATAAATCATTTTTTTATTTTTGTTCAGAGTGACACGGTCGAGGATTCAAACAAGTACAAAAAAAAGGCTGAAACGACAATCATTCGAACACGGAAATAGGGTTTGTGAGTGCTTTCCGACTGAACAAAGATTCATTTAGGGTTTATATCGATGTTCCTGTGCGTTACCACCGACAGCAAAACAAGAGCAAAATTTGTTCATTAAATGGCTGTTGTAACATTTCAGTATTTACCAATTACGAAAATCACAGCACGTTGATCAAATGAACCAAATTTTTTAAACTAGTAAAAGTACTTGTATCATTGTTTTTGTTCTTATTATTATTAGTAGTATAACAAAGAAAAAGCTGTCCCAGCCAATTATAAATTCTCTCCTTTATTTGACGTTTCAGTTCTCCCGTTTTCCGTCCTCTTCAACCTCCATTCTCTCTTTTTTTCTGAAAGGATTTTCTCGCTTGCCAGAATTTAGACTGCAGTGCTGGACTAGGTAAATGTGATGGGTAAATCTGATGGACTAATACGGCACGTGTCAGAGTACATGTGTGATAAGAACTAGCTGTGTACTGTACTGTGTTATGAAATACTGTGCTTAAGTCATGAAGATTTATGTGAAAGCTTTATGTGAAAGGATTATTTATAAAATAATGTTACAGTCTTCTTTTGCCCAAGGATTAGTGTCTTTTAAGAGAATAATGGTAATGACAGTGATGATGAAGGTTTGCCATGTTGATGATATCAATAAGATTTGAATTTTATGCTGTTTTGTAAATCTGTGTTTTATACTATTTTTTATCACTGATTTTATCTATTGTTAGATCTATCGGTGTTATTATTAACTATTTTTATCACTGATTTTATCTATTGTTAGATCTATCGGTGTTATTAGTACTGCTACTACAAATGTTCTACTTCTCCGTTAATATGCTTTTAACAATTATTGTATATCTGGTACTTATTTTCACTACTTGATCAAAAAGAAAAAAGGAAAGAAATCATGTATAAAAAAGATGGATAAGCTCCACTTAAATAATGCAATTGGCATATTCTTTATTCATTTCAACTGAGAATTTTGGCGTTTATGTTCTTTGTTATTTACGCACCTGGATATGTCCAATTTGACAAGTTTGTGGATGTTAACTAGATTGAGTGGGTTCGAATCCTCTTGGTACAGTATAGTTATCCATCCCTTTGTGTAGTCAAAATGTCTCTCTCTATCTATCTATCTATCTATCTATGTATCTATATCTCTCTCTCCCTCGCTCTCTCTTCTCCCTCTCTCTCTCTCTCTCTCTCTCTCTCTCTCTCTCTCTCTCTCTCTCTCTCTCTCTCTCTCCTTTCCCTCTCGTCTCTCTTCTCTCTCTCTCTCTCTCATCTCATCTCTCTCTCTGTCTCTCGTCTCTCTCTTTCTCTCCTTCTCTCTCTCTCTCTCTCTCTCTCTCTCTCTCCCTCTCTCTCTCTCTCCTCTATCTCCTATATCTATCTATCTAATATCTTCTGTCTATCTATCATTATCTATATCTTTCTGTCTATCTCCGTCTCTCTTCTCTCTCTCTCTCTCTCTCTTTCTCTCTCTCTCTCTCCTCTTCTCTCTCTCTCTCTCTCTCGCTCTTCTCTCTCTCTCTCCTTCTCTTCCTTCTCCTTCTCCTTCTCTTCTCCTTTCCTTCTCCTTTCCTTTTCCTTTTCCCTTTTTTCCTTTTTTCCTTTTCCTTTTCCTTCTTCTTCCTTTCTCCTTCTCCTTCTCCCTCTCTTCTCCTTTCTCCTCCTGCTCCCTCACGCTTATCTCTCTCTCTTTCCCCTCTCTGTTTTATTCCTAACCCTTGGTTTATTACTCCCAACTTTTCTCACCTTTCAGCTGTTAATCATTCTCCTTCTCTTCCACTCTCCTCGTTCCTCTTTTTAAATTTTCTAATTCGTGTTCTTTTCCTTTCTAATTTCGGATTTTCCTATTTGTCTTTTTCTCTATATTGGGAAAGTATTTAGCTCTACATTTTTCCTTAGGCAAGTATTGATTTGTTTTTATTGTTTTAAACTAGTTCAATGTCGCAATTTCGTTTTTCATTTCTTTTTTTGTTTGTTTTGTTGTTTTTTAATAAAAAACACCCGTTTTTCATTTAGTGATATCAAATTCATCTGTCTTCTCTGTTTCCTCCCGCTTAAGAATTGCGTCAATCTAACATACAAATAAAATATTAGAAAGAAACATAAATAATACAGAAACACATACAAACAAAAAAAATTGACAGAAACACACGCTGAAATTCCGCGCCGAACACATATTCAAACACGTAAATAAGGTTTATGAATGCATTTGCGATTGGACAAAGATTCATTTAGTGTGTGTTTTGCTGAACGAAATACTCTTGTCCATTACTGGCTACAGCAAAACAACACGAAAATTTGGCAGAAAAATATTTCATGAACCATTTCACTATTCTCAGACTTCTATTAAGGTAAGATAAGACAAAAAAAGGGATAGATATATGTATGTGTAGTTATATACACATATATTGAGAGAGGGAGGAGAGAGAGGGAGAGAGAGAAAGGAGAGAGAGAGAGAGGAAGAGAGAGAGAAAGGAGAGAGAGAGAGAGAGAGAGAGAGAGAGAGAGAGAGAGAGAGAGAGAGAGAGAGAGAGAGAGAGAGAGAGATAAAGAGAGACAAAAAATAGAGTAAAAACAAAAAAAAAGAACAGAAAGAGACAGGGAACGAGAAAGAAAGAAAACAAAAAAGAGAAAATAAGAAAAAAAAAAAAAAGAAAACCAACGAAAAAACAGAGAGATAAAGAGCGAACGAATATTGCCACGCCGTCGAAAGGCTCCAGCAACGCAGATTGTACCTCCATCAAGATTCATTAGCTTGCATTCGACGGGGATCTGCATGTCGAATGTGGACTGAATTTGGCCATGAGGACTTTTGTTGCACCAAAATAATGTTATAAGCTTTGTGATGGCGTCGTTCCACACAAAAAAAGAAAAGAGGGGATTTTGCACTCTTTTTTATGGCAACGTTTGTGTCAAGGGAGTTAAAAGGGAGAGAATGTGGGTTATCTTTGTGAAATGTATTGTTCAGATGTATTTTAAAATTAAGTATAGGTTTGAGCATAGAAGAAAGAAAAGAAAGAGAAAGAGAGGTAGTATATAGAGAAGATATACTGCTCCATAACGAGGAATGGATAGGAGAGAGGAGAGAGAGAGAGAGAGAGAGAGAGAGAGAGAGAGAGAGAGGAGAGAGAGAGAGAGAGAGAGAGAGAAGAGAGAGAGAGAAAGAGAAAGGAGAAGCAAAAAGACAAAAAAAACTTTTTTCACAGAAGTACATAAACATAAAAAAAAGGAAAAGAAACTGTTTGATACCACAACAGCCTAAAAAAAAAAAAAAAAAAAATGCGTACCGTGCTCGATGGAGATCTATCGCACATTTTCATCCTCCAAAAAAACATAAAATGGAATAGATAGCGAAAAAAAAAAAAAAGAAACTACACATGGGAGAGAAATAGACAAAGTTCTAATGGATTAACTTGGATCCTCAATAGCAAAGTTTACCCGAAAACAGTATGCAAATTCGATTATTTTTCTTCACTACGGATAAAACAGCTGATGGAAAGTCCCCCTGTCTATTTCCCTCATAGATTCAAGTCAAAGTTATTTTCACTGTCACTATTACTCTTCTTGTACTTTGATATATATATAGATATATTGTAACGTGGCTCGTGAATGATTGTTATTATATTTCTAAGATTGCCATTATCGTGATTATTGTTTTGGTGATGATAATAATAACGACGATGATGATGGAGATTATGATGATAATGATGATCATAATCATGATGGTTATCGTACTGTCTTTAGGTCCTATTTATCATAATAGTTATTGTCTTTTTCATTATTATTGTTATTATCGTTTTTGATTTTCTTAAATATCTTTATCGTTATAATTATTATCAACATTATTTTCATTATCCTAATCTTCATTAGCATCAATATTAATACCGAAAAAAACATTACTATTTATCAGAAGTAATAGGAAAATTAATGATAGGAAATATAATGTTATCACATTAATTTGTCCATTTCTTGCTGTCTAAAATATAATAAATAATACCATTAATGATAATCTAATGACGATTAATGGTGATGAAAGTTACGTCGTTTTGTTATTAGAGTTGTAGTAAGTGTAGGTGTTGTAGCAGCTGCAGCAGGCGTTGTCATGTTGTAGACATGTTGTAGATAATGAGAGAGAGAGAGAGAGGGAGGAAGAAGGAGAAAGAGAGGAGAGAAGAGAGAGGAGAGAGGGAGAAAGAGAGAGAGAGAGAGAGTGAGAGAGAGAGAGAGAGTGAGGTGGGGAGAGAGGAGAGAGAGAGAGAGGAAGAAGGAGAAAGAGAGAGAGAGAGGAAATAAGAAGAGAGAGAGAGAGAGGTGGGAGAGAGAGAGGAGAGAGGGTGAGGTGGGAGAGAGAGAGAGAGGAGAAGAGAGAGAGGGAGGAAGAGAGAGAGCGATTAACTAAATTTAATTATCGTTGTTGATTTTATCTTAATTTTATCTTTAGTAGCGTTATTCTTTTCATTATCATATAAAAGAATTAAATTAAAATCATAAAGATCATTATTCTTCCTCCATATAATCCTAAATTATTATGATACTTTATACAAGAGGAGNTATATATATATATATTTATTTATTTATATATGTAGATGTTGAAAAAAGAGGATATGAATAGTAGTAGTAGAAGGACAAGTAGTAAAGATGAAAAGCATTGAAAAACAGAATAAGTAAGAGCAACAGACACAATGGCATTAGTATTAGCAACAGAATTTGTAATAATCATATTCATATTTGCAATGATAGTAATAACTATGATGACTATGATAATAATGATGATAATGATATTGATGATTATGATGATGATGATAAAAGTATTACAGTAATTACAATAATAATA
>NW_020872457.1:412964-415464 GCF_003789085.1 Penaeus vannamei
AGTATGAATGTTCCTGTTTAGGACCAAGATATTTTCCAACAATTCTATGACAACAGAGACTGAAGCGAACAACCTAAAATTACTTTTCCTATCTAAAATAACAGCAGTCAATAGGTTTGCTGATGATCACAGTAATATCAACAGAAAAAGTTATATATTTATATAAAGTAACTATAATGGGAAGTAGCAATAGAGTCAGGAGGGTACTGATTAATCCAATAAATTTTCTTAAAGAATGTATCTCTATTCTTGGTAAAATAGGAAGCAGCTCTCAACATACTCCAGTGAAACTGATTATGAATGCCTTGACTGTTCAAGCTAGATTACCTTTAAGGGCAAAGTGTACTAAGTAAAATATGTAATTTCAACAGCTTGGTTATAATGCTGATTGATAAAGATACATATAACTTCTGAAAAAAGTCTCAGAGCCATACCTTGCTGTTGCTTATGGTGAGAAGTGTCACTGAGCCTGAAGTCCACATTGGATCTCTAGGGCTTGCATAAAAGCTAAGATTACACGCCAACATATAAAGACAATAGATAGAGAAATCAATAACAGTCATCCATAGATTTAAGGTCTTTATTGGGTTTGCTGGATCTAAAATAATGCATTTTTTTTTTATAAAAATATCTCTATATAGTACTTTCTTTGAATACTGGTCTCTGCTTATTTCTGAGATTTCATTTGCCCAAGTCTTATTCAATGAGTATCCCTGTATAATATATCATATCATACATGATGGGAGTCTTTGAGCTAAATCTAGATTCCTCCAAACATATCCAGGCATTAATAATAGGCCAGGCTAAGCCTCTTTATAGGTATTTGAACTTCAGCTGATGGCAATAATATAAGAGAGGATGAAACAGAAATAAGTTTTTTTGCCTATTTTATCTAACATTCATGAAGCCAATATTTTAAAAAGTCAAGGATTTTTTTTCAGGACACTTATTCAGAGATTCATTTTTATCTTTGAGTATGCATTCTATGACATCTGTGTACCTGACAGTCACTAAGATGCATCATTTCCATCACTATATATTATCCTTTAATGCATATACTTGAATACTAAAAAGTTAAAAAGGAACTACCTCTAATTAATTTCATAGGAGCAACAATTGATAGAGAAAATAAATACAGGTCTGTATTGAAGTGTAAGTTTAAGCATTTGCGTGAGTGTGTGAGAGTAAGTGTGTGAGAGAGTGAGTGTGAGTGTGTGTGTGTGTGTGTGTGTGTGTGTGTGTGTGTGTGTGTGTGTGTGTGTGTGTGTGTGTGTGTGTGTGTGTGTGTGTGTGTGTGTGTGTGTGTGTGTGTGTGTGTGTGTGTGTGTGTGTGTGTGTGTGTGCGTGTGCGTGTGTGTGTGTGCGTAAGTGTGTGTGAGTGTGTGTGTGTGTAAGTAGGTTGGTGTGCATATATGTGTATTAGCATGTACATGTATAAGTTTGAAACCCTATTCTAAAAAAAACAATTTGCCTTAGATAAGGGAGGCTATTCATTATCCACATCTGAAAATAATAAGAAATTAAATAACTTAATAAATGTAATTAAAATAAACAACAAAGTAAAAGGTGTGAAAGTCCAATCCATCCCATTGGTGTTCAAATCCGCCTGCTGGAACATGCAATATGTACCTTGTGATTTGGAAGGACTTAACTTTGCTGAAGGTTTTGGTACAATAGTCCATTCGGAAAGGCCAATTTGGGTGTCAGGAAGGAAACGCCAAATTTACCTTATCATTGTCATGCAGTTTATTAAGCATTACTACGTCATGGCACAATCTAGGAAGGCAATCAAATTTGTCCAGGTCTAACACTGCTAAGGTGTCTAGTTGTTGCTCTCTTTTGTCTGTGTACCTGGTGTATTTTATATAGTAGCACCTGCTTCAAAATAACATCTATTTTTCTGTCCACTGCCATGCAAACACTGATAATTTTTGCCTCCCACACTTTATTCACACAGTTTGCACCTGATAAATATTTCTTGCACTCAAACCTGGTCAAATTTCATTGATCCATAATATGAAGGGATATATGATTAGAGTCTGAGCCACAGCAGATAACAAATGAGATACTGTACCTTAACCATTTCACAAATCTTCATCCTCCTCTTCTATAAAGCGACATAGAGAATGCTTGTCTTTAGAAACAAAACAAGTATGGTTCACAGCCATGAGTTTCCCTGAGCATTTCGGCATAAAGTTCTGACGTCTTGTCGCATTCATTACCAGCCTCTAAAATGCCTCTCTTGCATTCCCCATCTGTGTTCTCTGCTTCCATCCATACTGACCCATCGCTGATGCCATCATTACTACAAATCTCTCCCAGTCTTTTCGTATTAACACAACTCGGAATTCTGGCATGCCCACCATCCCCAAAAGGGTTACTAGGAGAGTTTGTTATATCACAAAATGGTACTCTGGGTTGTTGGGTCGAGGATAAAGCTTGCAATCTGGTGAAGTTGCTGGTAAGAGGGAGTAACTGAGGCCCTGTAACCAGAATAGTG
>NW_020872457.1:435464-437964 GCF_003789085.1 Penaeus vannamei
GTGTATGTGTATGTGTGTGTGTGTGTGTGTCTGTGTGTGTGAGGTGTGTGTGTGTGTGTGTGTGTTAGTTGTGAGTGTAGAGTAGTGAGTGAGTGACAAAGTTGGAGTCAGTCTCACGTATAGTGTGATTAGTGTGTGTGTGTGTGTGTATGTGTTGTTGTGTGATCTGTTGTGTGTGTGTTGTGTTGCTGGATAATGTGTGTGTGTGTTGTGGTGTATGTATTTATGTATGTTGTATGTATGTGTGTGTGGTGGTGTGGTGTGTGTGTGTTGTGTGTGTGTGTGTGTGTGTGTGTGTGTGTGTGTGTGTGTGTGCTGTGTGTGTGTGCGTGTGTGTGTGTGTGTGTGTGTGTGTGTGTGTGTGTGTTGTGTGTGTGTGGGTGTGGTGTATGCTGTTGTGCGTGTGACTGCTGTGTGCGTTTGACTGTATATACATACATATATATATATATATATATATATATATATATATATATAATATATTATATATATACTATATATATATCACTATGTATATATATCATGTTATATATATGTATATATATATTGTATATATATCATATATATAATATTATATCATATATCAATACTAATATAATATATACTAGATTATATGTAGTGCTGTTGGCTCTTGTCGCTTCCTTCGCGCTGTCGCTTGTATGCTGCGTGGTCCGTCTGCTCTGCCCAGTGTGTGCGAGTGTTGTTGCGTTGTGGGTGTTTGTGTCTGCTTATGCTTGTGTGTTTGCTCGTCCGTATAGTGTTTTATGTGTCGTGTGTTGTGCTGTGTGCTGCTGTGTTGCTGTTGTCCGCGTGCTGTTGTGTGTGTGTGTGTGCGTGTTGTGTCGTGTGTTGTCTCAGTCTGTGTGTCGTGGTGTGTGTGTGCGCTATGGACTCGTCGGTGTGCCTTCGTGTGACTTGTGTGTGTACTGTTGTGTCCTGTGAGACTGTGTTTGTGTGCGTTGTGACTGCTGTGTGTGTGTAGTTAGTGCGTTGTTACTGTGTGATAATTATTCGACTGGAATATGATTGTGTGTGTGTGTGCGTGATGAACTGTGTACTGTTGTGGTAGTGTGTTATGTGTGTGTGTGTGTGTGTTGTCGCTTAAACTGTGTGTGACAGCGTGTGTGTGTGTTGACTGTAGGCGCGAGCTGAGTGAAGTGTGAGCGTGAGTGAAAGATGAGAGTGATGTGCGGAGCGTGAGTGGAGTATGAGTGGAAGTGAGGTGAAGTGAAGAGTGAAAGTATGTGCTGATATGTTGGAGAGACTACGAGTGTTTTTGTGTGATAGACGAGGTGATTGTGTGTGTGTGTGGAGCATGTGTGTTGTGCTGTGTTGTGGTGTTGTGATGTGGGAGTGTGATGGATGTGTAGTAATGTGTGTGTGTGTACTGTGTGGATGCTGTATGTGCTGTATGTTGTGATGTGGTTATGTGTGTTGTGTATGTGTGTGTGTGTGGATGTGTGATGTGTGTCGAGATGTGTGTACTGTATGCTATGTCGTATTGTATGCTATGTACTGTAGTAATGTGTGTGATGAAGCAGAAGGAACTGTGAGATGGAGAGGATGTGTAGTGTGTGACTGTGTGTGTGGAGTGTTGGTGTTTGTGATGTGTGTGCGTGCTGCGTGTGTGTGCTGCGTGGTGAGATGGTATGTCTGTGTGGCGTGACGATAAGGACCGAGATGGTGTGTTTGGACAATTCGGGGTCAGATTGTGTGAGTGTGTGTCGTGTGTCGCTGTGTGTAGTGCTGTGTGTGTGCGTTGTGTGTGTGTGTGTGTTGATGTGTGATGAGTGTGTGAGTGCTTACCGCACTGTGTGTAGTGTGTTGCTGTGTGCTTGGTGCGTATTGTGCGTGTGTGATGCGTTGGCTGTGTGTGATGATTCGTGTAATATCACGTCCCTGACTGTGGTGTGCTACATGTATTGTACGATATCTAAATCTAATATATTTGTTACATATATAATATATATATAATAATATATCATTGATATTATCTAATATTATTATATATTATTCTGCAGTTAGTATATATATATGTATATTACAAAATATATAAAATTATACCTAGAAACATATTCACTTTAAATATTGTATGCTATTATTCTTTACCAACTTATTCAATACACATGCACACACCTCACCACAGCCCATCACACCCAGTACCAGCTACCCACCTCATCATCAACACCACTCTCATACAACACACACACACACACACAACACACACGACCAACAGCGATCTATCACAACTACTCTCCATGATATGATATTTCTTATACGTTTATTAAAAGCTGTACTATCAACTATACTATTATATAGTTGACGCTCTACTTATTTTACCGTTCCATACCTCCAAACTATAGTAGACTCTTCATACATATTTATTATACTCAATTACTATTATCATATCTGATATTTCTTATAGTACTATGTAATGGCGCTACTGGGCTCCATAGTTATATTTAGGCATTTAGTAGGCCTGAGCATTATGAACGTATAT
>NW_020872457.1:447964-450454 GCF_003789085.1 Penaeus vannamei
AAAAAGAAATAGATGTTTGAGATTAGAGAGCATTATAGGATAGTATGTTAGTGAAAATGGTAAAGAAGGGGAGCAGATGAAGTAAAGCAGAGATAAGTAAATGAGGAAAAGGTCAAGGGGGCAGGACGATTGAGTGAAATTAAGTGTATCTGTGACTGAGGAAGGAATAGGGACATTGTTTAAGGAAACCAAAGACGGCTATTGGAGAAGTTGGAGGAGAAGAATCCAGGGAATGAGAAAAGGGGATTGATGAAAGGGGTGCAGTATTGGGAGCAAAGTCAGGAGAGGAGGGGTCTTGAGAAGGACACTGTTGTGACAGAAAGGATTCATGTGAGTATCCAGGAGGGAGCAATAAGGATAATGGAAAATGAAGAAAGAATGGTGCACACTGAAAAGGAGAGGATGGGGTCTATTTTTTGTGTTGGAGGAAGGGTGGTAGGGGGAACTTCAGGAGGAGGAGGATGGATATCAGCAAATACTTTAAATGGGTACAGGAACAGAGGAAGCAGAGTGTTCCCTTGTGTAATGTTTAGAAAGTTTTGGATCTTCAAGAGTTTCTGGAGGGGAGTTGGATGAAGAAGTCTATGAAACAAAGGTTCTCTTGTCAGGAGGAGAAGAGGGGATAGATATCTGAAGAGCAGAGGAAGAGAAGGCTGTAGGAGTGGATGTAGTAGGAGATGATGAAGTGGAATGTTTAGGTTGCCTAGTGCGACAGGTAAAATGAGGCATCGGGGAAGTGGTAGAGATTGGAGTATCTGGATTTACACCAGAAAAGGAATCTGAATGGAGGGAGAGGGGGAATAGTGGTAGGATGGTTCAAGGTATAGGGAAGATACTGTGGGAGATGCAAAGACATCTTGAGAAGATGGAAGAGGAGCAGAGCGAAGGATTGTTTTGAAATAGGTAGAGAGAAAAAACCTTGTTGCCATGCTCCATGTCTGGCCTCATGTAGAGTGAGGCCATTTGAATCTGAGAGCTGCTACCTCACATTCTAGCATATGGGTAGGGCAGCTCCATTAAAATACAATATAAGAGCCACCATAATTGGCACACATACATGACTGAGCAAGTCAATTTGAAAATTCACGACCAGGTTGGGCACATAGATAGCAGTGGGCTGTGGAGTGAGTTTGGCTTGGTGGCCAAAAGCCAACATTTCTGACATTGACAAGAAAGGGGTCAATATGGTTGGACAGAGCAAGGTACTCCACCAATATAAACTTCAGGGAAGCTAATCTTGGCAACATTGGTCTGGGACTTATGCTGGTCAGTAGAAGGAACTGTCTAGAACTGTATTGCAGGCAGGCAAATAGATTGTTTTCACAGTCTGACCTGTTCTTGTTGTAGAAAGGACAAGCAGTCAGGGAGACAGAAACAGTTCCAGTACAAATATTAAAAGAGGAGTGAGGTTTGGCTAAATAGGTCAGTCAGAGTAGATAGTGAACGAACTTGGGATTCTGATGTAACTATGACAAGGTGTGTGATTGGAATAACTGCAAAAGGAAACTTTGCCTACTTGTTTTTGGAGACATTGCTGGCAGGGAAGGGTATTGTCAGAGTAAGGGGCTGTAGGAGGATTCAAAAAGAATCAATCCCACTTGGTTGGGCTAAAGAGAGTATTCAAAGGGTTTGCAGAGGTGGAAGTAGTAGATGCATGAGGGTGGGAGGAAGATGGGTTGGTGTGGAGTGAAGTAGTATTATGGGGGAAGAGGACAATAAGGATGAGTAGTAATAAGGGGAAGGAGGTGGCTGTTGAAGAAGTAGGAGGAGAAGAATCTGGGGGATGAGAAATGGGGACTGGGGAAGGTGATGAAGTATCAGGAAGAATCAGGAGGGGAGGGGTCTGGAGGAAACTATTGTGACAGAAGGGATTCATTTGAGTATTCAGGTGAGTATTCTGTCTGGCCTCATGTAGAGTGAAGCCTAGTTTGAATCTTAAGACTGCTACCTCACATTTAAGCTTATAGATAGGACAGCTCCTATAAAATACATTATGGGAGTCTCCATAGTTGTCACACGTATGTTACTGAGCAAGGCATTTGCCACGTCAACTGACCATGTTTGGCCAACAATAGAAGGCAGCAAAGAGCTAGCTGGACGCGAAACAGTTAAATTTGGTGGGTTGAGCCAAAAACAAACACCAAACAATTTACATAAGACATTGAAATTGAGGACAGGTTGAACTGGTCGGACAATATCCAAAGAATAAGAAACAAATAACCACCAAGTGTAAACTGTCGATATGCACTACCTTCAGCGGTTGGATGGCCAAGCAATCTTAGGCAAGTATTGAGCATGGACTCGATTATGCTGGCCTCTGGCCGCAACAAGAATAGAAAATAACGTCACTTCACATCGTACCAATCATCAACATAGACACCTGTTAGCCAATTGCCACAACAATATACACATTATAACAATAACTCAGCAGAGCAGTAAAATAAGTCATCTTTCAGTCGACCAGTTCTTGTGAAGACCTCAGCCACGTAC
>NW_020872458.1:7500-15075 GCF_003789085.1 Penaeus vannamei
GGCATGACATACATGCTATGTCTTTTGTGATTTCAGTTTATTAACTGTTTACACACAAATGGCTACATAAGTACTTAGACACCAAGGTGTCAACTACTAGTTCAACCTCTCACCCTTTCCCTTTAAATATCATAATAATCATGTCAATGAAAAGGAAGAATTATTGATATAAATATTAATAGCATTAGAAAAAAATCAAGGAACAGGGAAATAAGGTGAGGTCTCATACTCCTTGGGGGCTGAGCACTTGCAGAGCCATCTGTATGCAAAAAAAAAAATCATAATGGGCAGTAAATGTAACCATGCACAAAAGGTTAAGATGAAAATGTATGAAAAATGCTTACCCTGTGACTGATTGAGTGACCGGGCTGTTGTGGGGACAGCCAGGTGTAGAGCAGACACGCCATTCTTGTTCAGGGCCACCATCATGGGGCCTGCACTTGTTTTGACCTCCTCTGCATTATCTGTCCTATCCAGGCCTTCGGCTGTAATCAGATTTGTACAGTTTTAGGATAATCAGAAAGCTTTGTTTGTTTTATCCTTAAACTTAATTGTATAGTAAAAGTAGAACAAACCCACATTGCTGACCACGAACCCATACATGCAAACTATACTCAACCCTGATGTGAAATAAACTTACCAGGGTGCGCCAGAGTGATAGTGATAGTGAGGGGTTTAGAGCCATTGGGCGCGTGGTCAGCAGGTAACAATTTGTAGCCTTCTGGCGTGATGACCTGGATGGCTGTCTGCCCTAGTAGTCCCCCTGGAGCACCATTCAGCTGCATTCCACCAGCAACCAGCTGTGCTGGCAGGTGGATCCCAGTGTTGCCTATGATGGGAAGGTGTTCACTATGTGCGGTGGTGACGGTATCTCGTGTGACTGTAGGTGTCATAGTTGTAACAGCATGTGTCACCCACACCTCCTCCTGGGTACTGGTGGTGGCATCATAATGAGCTTGGCCATAATGCGGAGATGCCTGGCGGGCACCCCACTCGCCATTGTGGAGTGGAGACCTTGCCTGATTTACCGCCTGCTGGTTCCGAGGAGAGGCTCTGGCTGAATCAACCATGCTGGTCGATAGGTTCAATGGCTGATTAGGATCTGCAAAGTTATCTCTGGGACCAGCAGCACCGAGGCCATTTATATTTGTGGTTTCAATGGTTGTAAAGCTTGGAGCCCCCTGAGATTGGTTAATGTGCAGACGTGGGGATAACGAGGAGGGAGGGTCACTGGAGGTGCTCGGAGAGGCCTGTGTGCCTGCATCCCTTGCAGCCTCTTCATCCAGGTCTGGCTGCTCGGATGCAGTGGTTGTGGACTTGGTCTCCTTATCGCGGTGCTGGTCAAGGGACGCTGCATCAGGCAGGAGGGTACTGAAATCAATATGGTCCCAGCGAGCTGACAACTCTTTCTTCAGAGTCGCCAGGTTCTGTTGATGAGCAATCTTCTCCCGCGCAAGACGCTCCATCTCATGCTCATACTCCCGCTCCTTTCTTTTCAGATTCTGAAAGCCATTAAAGACAGAAATTAAATGTGTCTGCACAAGATTATACTTATTTGCGATAACCATAACTACTGAGGTATCTAGTTTGAGACACTAGGAAATCAATGTTTCCTGAAATTGTCTTCTTAGCTTCAACATATGGAAAACCACCATATCTGTCTTTGCATAGTCTCTTTAAATGTCTAGTGGTAATGTGATTGAGGTCATTAACCTCTCGCCTTGATGCCCCCTTCTCTTCATTTCCTACCTTTCCCTTTTCCTTTTCCTTTCCCTTTCCCCTTCCCCTTCACTCCTCCTCTCTCTACCCTTCCCCTCTCTTCCCTCTCCCCTTCAACCCCTCCTCTTGCTCGCGAGGTGGCGAAAGAGCAGGTGTCGACAGCGGACAACTTAGGTCAAATCAATACCAGTATGACGTCACCACCTTGCATCACAAGGTGGCTACGCGTTCCCGTAGTAACGTGACGAAGATGTTTTCGGAACATCATGACCTACGCCACTGTCTCATTTCCCCAATCTAGTATGTAGCTCCCGAGCGCCAGCCCTTCCCACGCGTGGTCTCATTTAGCATGCTACTCTAGGTACATACAAAGAGCCATATCACTTTCCAACAACCGTACCTGGATGTATCGGTGAGCGGCCTTCAGTATGGTCTGGTTAGAGATCTTTTTATCATCCATGGAGGGCAACTGGCGTCGCAGGGTCTCGAAGCATTCCTTGAGATGAGCGCGCCTATTCTTCTCCAGTTTATTGTGCACCTCGCGGGATGGGGTGCTCCTGGAACAACAGGTAATTAGGGTCAGTTAATTAAGGTGTCAGTGTTGTGAAGCTGAAACTCCTATATCCATGAGAGATATAATATAAACGTAAAGACCGAAAGACACAGGCTACACGACCTACCCTGAGCGTTTCTTGTCGTCCTTATAGAGGTTTTCCTCGGCGGCGTATAGGCCGTGATGCTGGAAGGTGCTGTGTGAGGGCGGGGAGAGCGAAAGGGATTTGGCGAGGCCGTTGGGCCGACTCACGCCGTTGGTCAGGTGGGGATGGAGGGCGTCGTTGTGAGGCCGTGGAGCCACGCCGGCGTCGGAGGAGGAGGTGGTGGACGTGGGCGGCGATGAGGAATCCTGACGGAAAGCACTCACCAGGCCGAGGGGCGAGGCGGCACTGGTGCGGGGGGTGACGGCATGGGGCGGGGACGCGGCCGGGGAACCAGGGTACGAAAGCGACGCCCGCGGGGACGTCTGCTGGTGCTGGTGCTGGTTTTGGTGGGGATGCTGGGGATGCTGCTGCTGCTGCTGTGGCTGCGGCTGCTGCGGTTGCTGCTGCGTCTGCTGGTGATGCTGAAGATGGTGTGGATGATGCTGTTGCTGCCCTCCGCCCACACTGATGCCGACGATGCCTAGCGAAGTCCTCACACCCCGCCCACGACACACCTGCACTCGGCGGCGTTAACGTGTGAATCGCCGCTGGTGGGCGAGGTCGTCGCGGGCATGGCTGCTGGACTGGAAGGGCGGTGCGAGGTGTGGGCGGCGGCGACACAGGGGCCACACCAGCGTGGGCGTTTTGTTGCTGGTGATGGTGGCGAGGGTGGCTGCCCCCAGTGGTCACGCCCACAGAGCGAGTGAAGGGTTCGCCCGCCCGCCGATACAGCACCTCTCGCTTCACTCCGCCCTCGGCCACGGCCTCCTCGCTCGCCTCCTCATCTGCAATGGAGCAAGGAATGCACATGATGAGACTGCTCTCTCTCTCTCTCTCTCTCTCTCTCTCTCTCCTCTCTCTCTCTCTCTCTCTCTCCTCTCTCTCTCTCTCTCTCTCTCTCTCACACACAACACACAAGACCACACGAATGTTCCTTAACATATATGTGTAAACATATCCTCGAATTCTGTCGTTAGAAATGAACAGTACATGAACATGATCTGAATAATACCGAAAGCGAAAATGAATGAGTTGTTTTTCCTCATAAATGTTCTTGTCTCGGGTAATAAACAATAAATGAACCCAGCCCTCTATACAATGCGATACAGGTGTTTGTGCGAGAGCACGTGGATACAGGCTTGTCTGCATGCATAAATTTGCGTGCGTGCGTTTCCACGTCAGCCACAGCACGCTAGGGTCCGGAGCGATCTGCCAGCTGTGACGACGAAGTTGAAGTTCCTCTAATACCGTTACGAGCAGTCAGCAACGTCCCCACGCACCGTCTCAAGGACAGGCGCCGAATTCCCTCCATCCTCACCTCATCTCTCCCGCGCCCCGGCTCCTCCTACTCTCCTCCTGCACAACAAGTCAGGTGGCGAGGACCTCAAGCCTTGCACCTCATTCCTCGGGAGGCGGGGCCAGAGGGTATAGGAGGCAGGGGGAGGTTCTTTACCTCGAGAACCTCAGCTGGATCTTGGGGCCTGTCAGGCTGCCCATCCTCCCACCCCAATCCAGCCCACACACGCGTGAACCCTCCGTCGTCAGCAGGGGAGGAGCCTTGGGCGAAGGAGGGAGTGTCTGAGGGACTGGGGGGATCCCACGTGTGGAGGAAGCGAGTGGGCGGAGCTATGCGCGCGCACGTGGTGGCAACACCACTTGTTTACGTAACAGGCACACGTGGCTGCTGCCATATGCGGCCCACATTTAAAGCACAAGAGGTACCTTACGACCTGTCTTATGCTTTCTATCTCTCGGATGCACACCAGTTTAAGCTTACGATCGTCGTCTGTCGCACTTACAGCCTCTCTTACCAGGTGCTGGATTTTCTTTAAAATATGTAATAGAGTATCATTTTGCAAAGATCATCCTTTATAATTTCCCAGATATTTTTCCAGCGCACACCACTTCTTCGTAGACGCAAATCTGTGCCATAACATTGCAAGACAAGGATCAAAATATAAAAAACGAACACAGACGAATTCTAATAAAAAATGGCGAAGAGAAAGTATACGGCAGCAGTGGATTCAGGGTACGAAAAGGCAACACCGAGCTGTTGCCAATATCGTGTCTGGCAGCCGGACAAGTGCACCAGCCAGCCGCTCATGATGCCACCGCTCCCAACACCCCGCCCCGCTCCCTTTACTCCATTCCACTCCCCTTTACCGCAAACTTCACACTAGGCCCACACGCAACACGAGTCATGGTTTCCTCCTCTGCGGCAAAGGACTAAGGCCGCAGGACAAGCCGTGAGCGAGGGAAATCCTGTGCTCACCAAGATGCCAACACTCGCACACGAATGAGGGTCATCGGTAGTCCTGTTACACTGGCTTGCAGGAATACACAGACACGTACACAAGGCAGAGATACAGATTCATTAACTAGGAAAGAGGAGACAGGGTGTGACAAGATAGAGAAATCACACACACATTTATATATATAATATATATATAAATATATATATATAATATATATATATATATATATATATATATATATATATAATATATACATACAGGGTGAGTCCGACATGCTATGCTTCACCTAATGAGCAACAAGCACCCAAGAAAGTGCGAACTAAGCGAACACTTCACCTTGCCGACACCGCCAGCATACCAGTAACCCCTCCCCTGTCTCCATCTCCCTCGGCCCCTCCCCTCCCCGCCTGGTCAGCTGAGCGAGTCAACAGCACCGCCACCATACTTCCCTCTACACGTGAAGGCCCATCACGTGAGCTCTCTCCTCTCCCCCGTCTCTACCTTCCCCTCCACAATACGACCCTCAGCGGCGGCGAGGGTAGTGCTATCCAATCTGTGTGCTTGCGTGTGTGTGTGAATGTTAGCATGTGAGTGGATGTATGGCTGTTTGCAAGTATGGTTGTACGTATGTATGTACTTGAGCTGAGAGAGGTCACTCGTGGCGAGGAAAGCTAAGCAGGGCGAGGGAGGGCAAAGGGGCGGAGGAGCGGCTTGGTTCGTGTGGAACCGCGGTCTGGTAGGCAGCTACGAAGGCTATGAGGGAGAGGAGAGAAGTGATTGGGGGGGAGGGGGGGGGTCACAATCTCGACCACAAATTCTGAGCTGGTATCCTGTAGCAGCTCCCCCCTCCCCACACCACAGTGCGTAACAATGTATATAATATGACGTATATCAGTTACACATTCGGTCTTCAAGCTAACTCTGACCGAAACGAATCTTACCCATGCTGTGTCTGAACTTGGAAATGACATTGCAGCGATTAAACTGCTCAGACTCGCCGATCAGCTCAGAAATGTCTGGCCAACAGGAAAACCTCCATTCCCAAGACGGACGCCCATCTGGCCATGAGACCGAACGAAGACACAGGCCGGCAGTCACGCCGAGGCCGCCCAGCCGCCTCATCCGCCGGCCGCTGAGACTCTCGGTTCCGCACGCCAAGCGGCCGGGATCGCGAACTGCCCCTGGTTCGGTGCCTTTGCCCACGGCGCGCGGGCATGCCACACTTCTCATACTGGCTCTAATAAGGGTTGCTCGCCCCCTCGCGTGTGATACCCGAGTGCCACTTGTCCGGGGCGACGAGCATCACACACAGTAGCGACCTTGAACGGTCTGTGAGGAATAAATTTACAGAAACATGGGCCTATTGCGTTATACTGCATCCGAATAAAACAAAGAACAGAGCTAAAAGAAAGTAGTTTTCACGGTAAAGATATTGTCCTTCCCGTGTAAACGGAGATAAACACACACACACACAAACAGACACAAATAGAGAGAGACGCACACACACACACATATATATATGCATATATATTTTCCAGTGGCACCTATCACAGAGAAAAGCTGCTTATTACCTACTGCTATTTATACGCTGGATAAAATCACGCCGCACAAAAATCATCAATCGGACTCTCTCGATGTTTGAACGTCCGTCTCCCGTCTCCTTCCCTCCCTACCAGCCATGGAATGAAGGATGCGCATGAACTGGTTCCTCTTACGATGCCGAAAACCTTGGACGCCCCGCGAGTCATTCTCTAATCACAATGAAATAAGCTCTTGTCGCCCTGCAATTTGCTCGTGTCCTTTACCGTCCGTTTTCCCTTCGTTTGCGGTCGTGGCTTATGCCTAAAAAGGGGTGTTCCTCTGTTAACCTTTGGGAACGCCATTCCACCTCGTATTCTTGGAATTTTTCTTGAACCACCATTTCACACATGGCTAGTGTTGAAAACATTTTCCTTTTTACAATTTCCTCTTTTTGCTGCCTCGAACTTTTATAGCTTTCCACTGTTCCATTACGTAGGGTCGTTCATTAAACAGAGATATTACGTGACCATTTCCAAGTACTTTTTACAAATTTGAGAAAAATGGCACCGCCATCTTGTGTTCCTGGGGCGTCCCATTCATCTGCCGTCCTTCAGGAGCGAGATTTTATTTCTCAGCAAATCGATGATCTTGTGAAATTTCCTCTGACGAACGAAATATTTCTAGTTGTGCATTTGCATATTTTTACTACAGGTAATTGCATATCAGTTGCATTCACTATTCCGATAGCATGGTGGTCACTCTTCTTTCCACTTAGTGCCCCTAAACTCTTATAATGTGGCTTATTTTTCCTTCCATTTACCACTTACAATATCGCATTTTCTAAAGCAACCATCAGTCCTCACCCTCTTCTAATCGGGTCTGCGCAAAGAGGATTAAATAAAGTGTTGGTTTGAACCTTTGTCTGCCTCTCTCTTTCTGCGCGCGCGCTCGCCCGTGTGTGTGCATGTGCGTGCGTGTGTGAGTACTAGCGCGTACGTGTGCATGGGCATGTCTGACTGAATGGTTTTCCGCGGGTTCACCGCCACCCCACGCAAGCCTACAACCACGAGGCGCTCGCTGGTTGCGTGGATGACATAAGCAGCCACAGCAGGTGCACCAAGCAGCGGGCAGGTGACGTGGAGCGGCCGTCACAACCACCAGCTCAGGTGTCTCTCCTCCTACTTGTCTTACGTCACTCATTTCCCTTCTTCCCTCATTCTGTCATATCACATATCTAATTCTCCTCGTATTCTGCCTCGTTACTTACACCTACCTGTTACTCACAATATCATCATCAACGAGAGACGAGTAGGTTAAAATTACAGGAGACAGAATCAGGATTTCAGCAGAAGAGAGAGAGAGAGAGAGAGAGAGAGAGAGAG
>NW_020872459.1:66944-79444 GCF_003789085.1 Penaeus vannamei
GTGAAATATATAACGGCCACTTTTTCGCAAGTATCCTTAGCACTTTCTTTGACATATATACCCAAGACCCTTCTCTCTTCCTCCCACTCTTTCCCCCCCCGAGTTCATCAACTATCATATCTCTGTTTATCTCCCCATTTACTTGTGTAAACTTCTTCAAATTCTATCTCCTAACGAATGCCACTACCTTCGCCACTCATCTTCTCTCCAGCTCTGCGCCTTCATTATTATGTAAACAAACCTTCCTCCTACCTGGCGAGTGTCACGTATCTCTTGCCAGGTGCTCGGGTAAATATGCACCTGTCACCATTCTCTTGCTAGGTGCTCAGAACAGGCACCATGTGCACGAATAGAATGTCTATGGCGCCCAGGTGCATTCAAGATGTAAACAGGTTTGTCTCGTATAGTAATGATGATTTAAAACATAATTAAATGATGCCTCTTTTACAATTGGAAGTATATTTTGTTTTCTTTAAAATTTGTAGAATAACTGACAGTGGTATTTGATTGAATTATGTTGTTATTATTTTTTTGTTATTGTTATTATTATTATTATTGGTAATATTTTTACTGCTACTACTACCACTACTACTATTGGTATTATTATTGTTATTATTATCATTATCATTATAATAGTATGTATTTTTTTTATTATCACCATTTTTATTATGGTTATTGCCATTATTATTGTTATTATTATTATTATTATCATCATCATTGTCATTACTATTACTATTATTACTGTTATTATTATTATTATTATCATTATCATTAGTATTGGTAGTATTAGTATTAGTAGTAGTGCTATTATTATAATCATTATCATTATTGTTATTGTTATTGTTTTTCTTATCATCATCATTATCATTTTTATTATTGTTGCCGTCGTCGTTGTTGTTGTCGTTGATGTTGATATTGCTGTTACTATTGTTAATGCAATTATTAATAGCATTATTGTTTTTTATCATTGCTGTTGTTTTGTTAAGATCATCTTAATTTCTATCATCTATGTCATTATTTCCATTATGTCCATTTTCGTATGACCAGTGCTCTTACTAACATGATTTCTATTTTATTTTCATTATTATTATTATATCTATCATCATTAGCAGTATTATCAATATGGTGATTGTTATCACTATCATTACATGTATTTTCATCATCTTCCCATCTCTTCGTTCTGTTTCTTATCCTATCTTCCTTCATCATTCCCCAGTTCCATATTATTCATCCTCTTCGAAACATGGAGACGGATTACTTTTGAATATTATAAACTTTTCCCCTGAACACTGCTTATGAATGCCAGTCGGAAATATCTGAGAGGGAAAAATCACAATAAAACCAATATTTCCCCTCGCTATTTACTTCCAAATATTGGCTTTTGGTTGTTCTTTATGAGGAGGATATCAAAGAATTTGTTTACATATCATCGAGTCGAGTTTTTCAGTTTGTCTGCAAACGTCTGTAAATATGATTAGTTAACAATAAGATATTAGTTAAATTCACGATTATTGGCTTTTGTTAAAAAGTCTCAGGGAAAATTATCAATTGTGCTATTAAAGTATTTGTGAAACACTGGACGCTGTATATGGTTATACAGACTACACCTTTACATAACAAACCATGCAGTGACATATTCAGAAATTTTTAATTATACATACTGTAGGAAAATTATCATTGCCGTGACTTTATTTGGTAAGGGAAAGATCATGAGCGTGCCTGGTACAAGACACGAGGAAAAAAAAACAGAATAAGCGAGTATATCAACAAAGCGATTTTTTTTCCGAGAGTTTATTGGAATTATTTCAACAGTCGTCGTCGAAGAAGAAAAAGATCACTACAAAGGCACAATCGATAACGCTGTCACCATCACCGCTATCTGATGCACTAACATTTTGTGCATTTTAAGAACTACCAACCTACCGCTCTCTGAAAACACCGGTCTCGCACATGTCTAGATTGTAAGAGAGAGAAAAAAGAATACCATTATCTCTAATCTTGATGTTCCTGTTATTATCATCAGAATTATCATTATAAAAATGTTATTCTTGTTGTTACCATTATTATTATTATTGTTGTTGATGTTATTATTATTATTATTATTATCATTATTATTATTATCATTATCATTATTATTACTATATTATTATCATTATCATCCCTATTATTGATACTGTTAGTATTCATAGTATTGTTATTATTATCATTATTATTACTATCATTATTATTATTATTGTCGTTATTATTATTGTTATTATTATTATATTTAATGTTAATATGGATGTCATTATTATTATTATCATTATTGTTATCATTGTCATCATTGTCATTATTATTATTGTTATTGTTTATGTTGTTCATACTATTTTATTGTTATTGTTAACAATAATAATAAATAATGATAATAATCATTATTATTGCCATTATTATCATTGTTATCATCTTCATCATCATTATAAAAAATAATGGTAATGATAATGATTATTATTATTGTTGTTATCATTATTAATATTGCATTATTATTATTATTATTATTATTATTATTATTATTATTATTATTATTATTTATTATTTATTATTATTATTATTAATATTACTATCATTGTTAGTATCATCACTTTTATTAATGTTATCATTATTATCGTTATATTATTATTATCATTATTATTATTGTTACTGTCATTGTTATTATTATCATTGTTATTCTCTTCTTCTTTTTATTATTATTACTAATATTATTATTGATATTATTTTCATTATTATTTTCTTCTTATTTTTATTATTATCATTGTTATTATTATTGTTACTATTATTAAAGTTATTATTATCATGTTGTTGTTATTATCATATTATTATTATTATAGTAATAGTAATAGTAGTTATTTATTGTATTATTATTATTATTATTATTATTATTATTATTATTATTATTATTATTATTATTATCATTATTATAATAATTATTGTTATAAATATTAGTATTACTAATATTATTATCAATATTATTATTATTATTATTATTATTATCATTATTATTATTATTATCGTTGCCATTATTATCATTGTTATTAGTATTGGTATTATTGTATCATTATTTTATTATTTTGTTATTGTTGTTATTATTATTATTGTTATCATTATATTATTCTTATTATTATCATTATCATCGTTATTATCATTATGATCATCATTATAATGATAATGGTTATAATAGTAATGATAATAATGCTAATAATGCTAATTTTTATTGTTATCATTATCATCATCATTGTTGTTGTGTTTTTATATTATTAGCAGTAATGCAGCATACGGATTTAGGATGAAATGCCCGTCGTCTATTATTTTGTTATGTAAGAATTCATTTGTAAAGCTTCTCTGTATGTTTTATGATTGTCCATTTATAACAACCATGGGCCACTTTATTTTCTAGGAAAGCTTGATGAAATCGAATCCTGATATGTATCTACAACTGAATGATGACTGAAAACGGCTAAAATTCGTATTATCTTATTCTTCAGCCTCGCCTCCATTCTTTTCATCCCTCCCTCTCCCGTCCACTCTATCTACTGTTACAGCTGCTACCCACCCTCTCTGAGAACTTCCAACCCCCGCCACTGCCTTTACTTCTTCTCTTCCTGCTTCCTAGCTTCTCCTCCATCCTCCCTCTTCAGTCTCCGTCACAGCCTCTTCGTCTTCCTCCTCCTCCTCTCTGCGTCTCCGATACCTTAGCCTTCGTCCTCGGCCCTCCGCCTTCCGCCAGCCGCCTTCCTCCTCCTCCTCCTCCTCTCCTCCTCCTCCTCCTCCTCCTCCACTTTCCCTTCCCGCGCCCCACCCCCTCTTCCGCCCCCTCATCTCACCCCCGTCACTACCTTCAACTCCCTCCCCTGCCTCTCCGTGACGGCGACCCTTGAACGTGAGTGGCGCACGTCACAGTGATAATATTTACCAGGCCACTTGAAGAACTGAAGAGCCACTTGCCCGCCTGAATATTAAATTCCCCGCCCTGTTTAACGTTCCTAACAGGCGGTACCGACGGAGAGAGAGAGAGGGAGAGACAGAGAGAGGGAGCGAGAGAGAAAGAGGAGGCTCCTTACAGAAGCCAGAGATGGATGTGGAATGGATTGGCTTTTGGATTTTTTTAAGCTTCGGGGAAGGGACCAAGAAGATTGGTCGGATTGATTCGTATGGGATTGACGTCTAGATGATAAGAGAAGAATCGGATAGGGAAGCAGGAGGAGGGAGCTGATGTTGCTGGCCGTAGTTTTGCTCCGAATCTTGATGGAAGTGATGGTCGTTGCACGCTAAAGGAGGGAGACACAGCCATGGAATAGAAAGATAGCGGTGGCGGCGAACAGATGGCGTGTTATTGTGAAGTGAGGGTTTTGTGTGAATGCGAATGGTGAGATGCGTGAGCAGTAGCGTGTGCCTCGTGGTGTGTTGTGCCAAAGAGTGGATGTGAAGAGTGGATGGTAGCCGTTGGAGTGCTGTGCTGAAGAGTGACTGTGTGAGAGTCGAGTCCAAGGTCTAGGGTGAGGACGGTCAGTAAATGGGTAGTTATTTTATGATTTCTGATCCTGATGCATCATACTTTGCCGATAAAGCAAATGATGATTCGAGAAACAATGTGTTTGAATGAAGGCTAAAAGAAAATGTTTGATAGGTTTATGATAAAGAATATGGTTGCCTTAACACGTTACCAGAATTTTCCGGGATGATTTTCCCATGATGAATCTGTTTTTGCATATATAGAATTGGATGTCTGTAAAACTGATACGTTATATATATCATTCTAAAATGATGGATTGAATTGAATTGTATTTAAGCACTGCAAAAGTCTTATCTTTATATTATATTTTACTTAGAAAAGGAAAGGTAACCAAAACAAAGGGTCAGCGCAGGCACTTCAAATAATTAGTGGCAGATTACAACAGCCGGCTTACTTATAGTTAAGAGAGAGATAGGGGGGAAGAAGAAGAAGGAGAGAAGAGAGAGAGAGAGAGAGAGAGAGAGAGAGAGAGAGAGAGAGAGAGAGAGAGAGAAGAGAGAGAGAGAGAGAGAGAGAGAGAGAGAGAGAGAGAGAGATATGCCATTGTAGACGATGATAGTCTCTTCATCTTGAACTTGGTCAGTTCCTCAGGGTGATCTGAAATTCAATTTTGAATATCCGAAGATTGAAGGCCTCTTGACCAGAAGGGTGGAGGAGGATAATTCACGACTTCGGAAATGATTTTATTCGCGTAATGACAAAGACGTGGAATTATGATATGAACCTCTTGTTAAGGCAATGGGTCTCCCTCGCCACCTCATGCCGGCAAGTGATCATGGGCGATCGAGCAAACGAACAGAGGGGAAAGGCGAGGGAAGAGGGCAAGTTGAACCGACTCCCTTCCCAGGTACTTGACAGTGACGGATAAATGGATTTTTGATTTTGAGATCGTGCGAAGATTGAAAGAATCTGAACTCTGGAATTGAATTGCGGTGGAGGGGAGGGGAGACGAGGGGTGGGGTAGTGCTGGGAGACTAGGAAGGCTTGGCATGAAAAAGGGTAGAGGGCAGTGGGGCTCAGGGGGAGGGGGATGGGGAGGCGAGGTTTTCATGGAAACGCATATTCCGCCATAAATTCATCCAGAGGGTAGGTGGACCGGGGGTAGGGGGTTGAGGGGTGGGGATGGGGGGTTAAAACCGTCTGGAATTTGTGATGATAATCTATGAGTTCGGACCCCGGTGTTATTGACTTACACGCGGGGGTCCGGCCAGACAGATGGTGATGTAGGAAAGATGTTGGCAGAGAAGATATCTTATTGCAGACTGATCATAAAGCGACCTGGCAACGCCAAGAGGAAAGGCTCCAGAGAAGAAATTCGGGTGACAGGTGCGCCGGTAGACTGATTGGGGTGAATAGATTGTCAATGGTTTATGAAATAGAAATGATAGTTTCCCATAAGAATGTGTTACAAAGCACAAACTCATATTTATGTGATATCAATTTACATGAGAACACATAGCATACACAGAGATGTAGGCACGCATATACAGGATAAAATATATTGATGTGAGAATGCATAATGATAAATAGAAGCACACACACACACACCAGAACACTTGCGCGCGCACACATACACATAAATTCACACGAACACACAATCTGACGAGAATATTTGATTGGTGTATTGTTTCTTAAATTAAATAGCCGCAGTACTAGAGGAAATTTAGTGTTTCTCTTATTACTGTGTTTCATTTCATCTTTGTTTACTCGACACTGTGTTTGTGTTCATTTTCATCTGTCTTTGTACATGTCTAGACATTTATTACTCGTAATGGTCCATAAACACATGAATATATGTATATGGATGAACATGTATCCATTAGTCACATTGTTATTTACAGACATGCTTATGGCCATGCATTTAAGGCTATACGCAAAAATGTATTCAAGTATGTACGTACACATGGGGCAATCTCAAGTAGAATAGATTAACTTCTGAACTAAGCTTCACACATGCTTTATGTCTTGTCTTCACTTGGTCGAGTGGCTGGAGAGACGTGCCAAACAAAGCGAAGATGACCTAATGCATCAGCCTGATTATTGAAGGAGAAAATCAATACCCACATCCAGACTAATCTTTTGCTTACCCCTCATTTTTTTTTCTTTTGCTTATATTTTACATTCTTGTTCTTGTAGTTCTGTTCAGTTTTGTTGTCATTCTTTGGACGTCCGATACATACTGCATCATAGCCGCTGTTGTTTAAAGGCGAAGAAGAAATATGAAGTCTGTCTGAAGATCGATAACATCGGGAAGCCAAAATGGGTCTGAGGAATAAGCTCATCTGTACATACGCCTTGCTGTAGTCCTGAAGGGCAGAAAGAAGATGGAGACAGGAAGAAAGAGTAAAGAAGATTTATCAAGCATAGAGATACTGGAGGTTTGGAAGCTAGTGGCGTCAGGAGGAGGGGAGGGAGTCAGCCCCGCTCACTGAGTGTCAGCCCCGATCAAGCACTTCACATGTTTACCTGAAAGAGATTAACCAAGGACCGGCTGTAGCGCCCTGGCTCCTCCCGGGACAGGGGTGGGACGCCAGGCAAGGAGAAGGGAAGGAGAGAGGCAAACGAAGGAGAGCATAAGAGGACGGGGAAGACGCTTTAAGACTCGAGAAGACAAGAGGTAAACCGAGAGGAAGTGAATCAAGCGAAGCTAGTCATAGGAAGAAGGAAAGAGAGGGACACAAACATGGATTAAAAAAGAAATTCCGAAAATTTCAAAATTATGGAAAAGTAAACCACTAACGATTCGAGAAAACCAAGAAGGATCACATATAGGGAGATACTTTTCTAAATCCATTGTCATTTTAGCTTCGTATTCGTGTGATTGGTGATGTGTTTCTATTTAATTCTTGATTCGCCTCTCTTTCCCGTTACTTTCAATATCCCTTCTCCCTTGGCTTTATCCCCATTGTTTTTCTTTCATCTTCCCGACGTACGCTCTCGTTGACTTATCCTGGCTTACTTCCTCTCCCAGTCTCCTCATTTCGAATCTGCATCTCAGTTCTTTCGGACTGTCTGTTTTAACTCTTGTGACCTGCATCCACTTCTAAGAAGAATGAATTAATGATAAGCTTGTGCGAAAGGTTAGAGTGACATCAAAGGTAGTAAAGAAAAAAGAAATCGTTATTCATCATGTCTAATCGGACGTATGATGTTTAAATATTTTCAGTGTATTTGTATATATTATTTACTGAAATAGGTAGGCTAATTTAACGTGGAGGTATGGAAACAGAAATTCAGAGTAAAAAAAAAATCTGTATATGATACTGAAATTAAAATCTCAGTACAGACTTTTCTTTACATTAATAAAGCCTTATAAAAATCCGTTTTTTGTTTGTTTCTAAATCACTGAAATCGAGTATTCCACCAAGTCTTTATCTATAAAACAAATGACAAAAGTGTTGTCAATCATATTTTACTATATTCATTGTTTGATAATTGTTGTTGATTGGAATATAAGGTTAATCCCTCGGTAAGCCCCGCCCACTTAGCAATAATCACTGAAGAGCAATTCAGGCTGATTGGCTGATACGGATAATCCTGCACTAAGCTCCTCCCACTCAACAGTAATTCGTCATCGGAAGTGGGTAATGGATGTCGTTCTCTGCAGTGTGGGAATTCAGTTTAATGCATAAAAAGACGATAATATACTACTAGAATGCGTATACCTGTATGTTAATGTAAGAGGTACATAACCTAACGAACTTGCTGCGTACTTCATTTTGATATGATGAAGCGCAGTAAGAGAACACGTTACGAAACACGCTCGCCCTTGTATTGCTTCGAAATATATATTTTATCTGATTAATTCAATTAACAAAAGGGGTAATTTATTATGCTTTTAATAATACTTATGTAGGTAGTATTACTAGTTGTAGCAATGGTAATTTTATAGTAGTTAAATCTTTCAAGTAACAAGCATGTATAATAAAAATCATGGTCACCATTATACGTAATTTCATAATAGATAACGCCTTCAGGCTACAAATTAAAATTCTGAAACTGAACGTTGCTGTATGCATTGCCATTCTAACCCTCAAGCAGTTTATGTTTCAGTTTAAGATTATCGATTTATCGACTTATTAAAAGTGTGACCTTCATCTGTCTGCAGTTCGGGGAAATATAAGAGGTTTTAAATGTGATTTGCGAAAATGAAGTAACGACACCTGTGCAATTCAGGGGTAATGTTATATTTTAAAAATTCTATCACATTAACAGGTATGTGTTATAAACATGATAATGGTGAAATGTATTAAAATCGCAGAAATCGTTATGCTAATTGAAGATCGAATTTACGCCGGAAGCATTGTGAAAAATAGTATGGCACCCAGGAAAGTTGGGATCAACAGAAGTCAAACTTTCCCCTTCTCTTCCCTCAGGAGAGACTAAAGAGTTAAGGACACACAAGGTTATTGAGCTGTGTTTGAGGTCCTCCCAGGCGACCCTGCGTCACAAGGACTAGAATATATGGAATTTGTATGACGGAAGAGCCCTTATTGCAGGAGGTTTGTTGTAATATGCAGTAGTCGATGTGGCGAGCGGTCGCGAGAGCACTGTCAACACTGGTCTTTACAAGGGCCGCGTCCGGATCTTTGCCCGGCGTGTCACATGAACACTGGCTTGGTCTTAGAAATGTATGTTTGTAAGGTAAAATGCAAAAATACATTCAAATCAATTTGTGGGCATCTGTGTTTATTGAACAATACAGAGACAACTGTTACTAGTAAGGAATAAAAAGTAATTCAAAAGAGTATTTTGATAATTTTAGGAATATAGATCCAAGATCAACGGCGGGGTATCGGACGAAGATCAAGTCTCGTGGAAGCCAATTGCCCGTTGAAGAGTTTCCAAACAATCTAATAAGCAATGAATGGATGACAAACAGGCCTAGAGAGTTAATATAGCCCAAGGTAGAAGGCAGTCACGAGGACCAGGAAAAGGGAAAGGTTAAAGAAGAGTTAGGAAAAAGGACATGGAAAAATACATAAGACACAAGGATAACTTGTTGGAACGATGTGAAAATCCGGGTTAAAGATGAAGACGGAATGAATTTGATTAAAAAGGAGTATTAAAAGTAAACAAGAAAACTCACTCACACACGTACGCACACCACGTACGTACGCACGCATGCACACACGCGCGCGCGCGTATACACGTACAATTAGATGTGTCCACCCACTTATATAACCGATTGTAAAGATAAAACCGTAAATTTTATTAGTAGTGTCTACATAGTTATCGGTAACCATATGAAACAGCGACCTAAAAGAAAAGAAATAGAAGAATGCACCTGTAGATGAGTAATTAATGTGAACGGTGAAGATTATTTACTCCAAAGTAATAAGACGGGAGGAGTAAAGGTCAGTTAATATGAAAATTATGCTAAAAAATGATAAATGGCGTAGATCAACCCCAGGAAAAGAAGTGTGCAATAATGATTAAAAATTATATTACAAATAGCAGCTGATGAATAACCTTTTTGAGATGATTATGATCGTGCATAATAAATGAAACTTCTATGTATGTGTGTGTGTGTGTGTGTGTGTGTGTGTGTGTGTGTGTGTGTGTGTGTGTGTGTGTGTGTGTGTGTGTGTGTGTGTGTGTGTGTGTGCACGTATACATGCATACATACACATGGGATGGTGTGTGTGTCTGTGTCAACATATGTGTGCGTGCTTATGTATGTGCGTGCATTTCTCTTTCTTCGTTTTCTTTTGTTATCATGACTACTTTCTAGTGTGAGAATGCATACTAATTTAAAGATCCGCATGAGGACGGCGACCAGTTTGAAGGGAGCAGCAAGAGGATGGGATCCAGTACAAGGGTTAACAAGTAGATCAGTAAGGTGATAAAACTCAACATGACCAGAATAAAAGGTCGGGGTAAGGGGGTGGGGAGTGGAAAGAGGTCGAGTATGAGGACATTATGACAGTGGGGATGAGGCGAAATGAGAACCACGTTATGGAGGAGCAGCCGATCATGTACAAGAACATCGTGTGTAAGAGGAGGAGAGTGTTCGTGCAGCAGAGGATCAAGCAAAATTTGAGGAAGTGAGAGAAGTAGAGGGGGGGAGGGGTTGAAATAAGGCAGGGGATGGGGTGGATTTTTTTTTTTTTTTTCAAAGAAACATCTTAGTGGTGTAGTTTAAAGAGACTAGGCAGCTGGTTACATGGCAAACAGTAAATGAAAATGCAGGGGAGGAGAATGAGATGGATTTCGATTACCCAGCCTTGATCGCCCCCCCCCCCCTCTCTCTCTCTCTCTCTCTCTCTCTCTCTCTCTCTCTCTCTCTCTCTCTCTCTCTCTCTCTCTCTCTCTCTCTCTCTCTCTCTCTCTCTCTTAACTTACCTGCCTGCTTACCTATATATCTCTGTACTGATCTGTTTAAATATACTGACATAGATAGTATATGCACACACACACACACACACACACACGCGCGCGCGCGCGCGCGCGCGCTTGTTCATGTATGTGATTTTCGATAATGATGAATAGTTTACCTGGGCTTTGTTTACATTGTGTTCACTGCCAATTAAATGTGAATGTATACAGACCTACGACGTCTTAAAGGTAATTTCAATTATAGACACAATGGTTCTCTACCTCAAAATATGTCTATCAGGCAAAAGGTTACAGACCAACTGTGGCAAAGTTGAGAATATTTTTTTCTCTGGAGATAAAGAAAACAAGAGGAGTACTTTCAACCCCGTGTGAACATTACGACACACGCGAAGGGAATCGCGAGTAAAAGGCAAAGTTTGGAGAGGAAGAAAACAAGAGTTAATCTCAGTACTGTTCTCCTAACGTTTCTTCGTAAGGAGGGGAGTATGAATATATTGCATATTCAGATTGGCCGTGTAGATTAGCCTCGTAAACCAGGTTGTGGCCGTCTTAACATGAGGCGTGTGTGAGCTGGCCTCGGAAGGAAGAGTCTGGACGTGGGACTACAACCACGCGCTGTGATGGCGTACATGGAAGAGGCGTAAATAAACATGTTGAACAAGATGAACCCAATAAAACATTCTGTTGGGAATACCAATACAAACTGCGAGTAAAGAGACAAGCGATGTCCGGGTAAGAATAGGAATTATCTCATATGCTATACAATTCTTTATCTCGACCAGGTCAAGCCTCGTGGAAACTCGTATAAACTTTATAACTCCAAGATATAGATGGTAGGTCAGCGGGAAGACAAAGAACTCTTCTAACCTTTTCCAATCACTGGACTCTTGTACAGCCATCTGGAACGGCGTCTGAAACTGTTTAATTTTGGTGAATTTTGCAACAGAGTGAAAATATCGGCTGGGGAGGCAAAATAGCTCGTGCTTCTTTCAGACATTTTTGCTCTCTTGTTAGAAATTCTTTTTTGCAAATATAAATCTAACGTGAGTATCCTCGTGGCTATTGTGTAGGAAGTATATATATAACTCTCCCATGGTATCCAAATTTTAGCGCCAAAATGAACGAATGGCTACACAGTAGTGAACACGAAAGAGGCGTGTCTTCTGATTGGTCGATGGTGCCGACATCTGTAGGGCGAACACCCAAGTATGAAAACATGGAGCGCTCCGCACTCGCTAAATTAACCAGATGTTTATATTAGCCAGAGTGTTTTGTGCTAAGTTTTGTGTTACCTTTAACATCCCGGAAGTTGGCTTTACAATTGTGAGCTAAAACAATGGTTGTCGATATCTAATCTGAGCATGTGACTGTAATCATGGAAGGCGATCCAAGGTGTAAATACAAAACACTGACCCATTTTTGCGGTTTTATGGCTTCAAGTAGATGTCAAGCACGGAAGATAGTATATCATTACGGAAATTCACCTTCTGCCCCTCCGTACAACAGAATCCGTGTCGTAGTTTCCGGAGTAAGTGCAACTACTGATTACTGAATCTGCTTACAACTTGCAAATTATTTAAAACATACAATTTCCTCTTTACAAGTACATTCACCG
>NW_020872459.1:94444-104444 GCF_003789085.1 Penaeus vannamei
CATTAAATGATCGACGACACAGGGTCTACTGTTACAGTGACTGAGAAAAAAATCCTAGAGTGGGGTGTAAGGCAAGACGGAAGGCGGGGCGAACCTCCGCTCCTACACCACAACTGCGACCCGTGTGTGTGACGCGATATATCCCGACTCGAGAAAGCATGTTGGATGGTGCCACAACCTCACGGGGCAGAGGCGGCTGTCACAGTGTTGCCGCAGGTCTTTCTGACAAGAGGCAAGCAATGTGATTCATTTTTGATCACTGTAGATGTATTGAAGGAAGTAATGAAGATAGCCTCGCTTTCATAGTTTCGTATCAGTGTGTTTATGATTATGTTGTTTATGAATCCATTGTGAATGAATGGGGCTACAAATAGTATTGTAAACTTTGGGTAGATAGACTTGTAAGACATTAGTATTCTAATTAAAACTATATATACAATATAAAGGAGACATATCTGGCTTCGGATTAGCAGTATGTTAGCTTTTTTGATAGCAGGATATACTCTTAGAGAAAATCCTTCCTCATATACATTATTATTATCATTTTTTATACATTCCAGTAGATCTTTATGTCTTTCTATGGAAACTATGAGTCTTGTTTTTTGCTTTTCTTGGGTTTGTTCGTACTTCTCATATATGCCACCATCTAGTTAGTGACTGGACACTATTGCGTGTGGTTTTCACGATCATTATACACAGACACATCACCCACACCATTATTATCATTACATATATATATATATATTAAATTTCTGTTATATTCTTCGGTAAATTGTTTACTTTCATACTTCCCTATTTGCATTGTTTATTTTTTATGATTTTACACCGTAAGTGTAGTTGTTTAACACTATATTTGGAGGACGTAAAGTCATTTGGTGACAGTTTCTTTTTGCAACATTATACTATGTACTTCATTATCCATACCTCCGGCATGCATGCGGTGTTTTGTCGCCATTTGTTAGTCTAGTACTGATTTATTTATTCTTTTTTTTTTGTTAGCAAGTGTAGTACTGATTTTTTTTTTTTTTGTTTTTTTTTGTTAGCAAGGCTATGAAAAAATACATGGATTGAGAGTAATATTTATGGGTTGCTTGTCCATAGCTCAGGAGACCAATTGATTTGATTTTGGTGATCTAGATCCACATACAGATTTTAATTACAACTAGAGGATTTACTGACATTGCAGTCCTTCAGAGAAAATTATCTAGGAAATTCCTTGTCTTTTTGAAACTGGTGGGAAACTGTGAACTGAAACTGCATTTAGGGCATTGGTAAAAGTCTCTGAAAACTTTCTAGTTATTAGCTCTATTTATATTATATTACAGTTATTAATATTATCATTAGTGTTATTATGAATCATCATTATTATTATTGCTGTCGTTGATATTGTTGTTATTGTTACTAATACCAATATAGTTATAAGTATCATCATAACTATCATTACCAGCATAACCATTATTAGCTTTGTATCAATACAGTGCCTTTGTTGGCATTAGCGCTGGTATGATAATGACGAATATCGTGATTACTGTTTATTATTATTACTATTACTGCTATTACTACTATTTATTATCATCATTATCATCGTTATTACTTTTAGTAGTAATAGTGTTGTAATTACCATTCTTTTGTTTTAGTTGTAGTTGCATTGTGATTACTACTACTACTACTACTACTACTACTATTATTATTATTCTCCTCCTCCTTCTAATCATCATCATCAATCATCAATCATCATCGTCATCGTCATTATTATCATTATCATTGTGCTCATTATCATTATTGATGCGACTTCATTGATATTAACATTACACATTATTATATATTACCATTAAATAAGTAATAATAACGGTTGTTTTTGTTGTTATCATCACCATCATCATCAAAATCAGGAGTGGATTTCGTTAGCCGTTCTATCCCTCCCATTTTCTTCTCATCTCCTCCTTTCCTGAGCAGAAGCCATGTCCCTGTTCGGGAAAGTGGCTGTGGTTGCCGAAGACAGTCTCGGCGCTGATAGGGAACTTCCTCGCCAAGACAGTTCGTGCGTATCCTGTGTTCGTTGGGGCTGGCCGGTCGTGTTGTTAGTTATCCTTCTTTAGCGCTGTAGTCCACAGACATTCTCTGCACCAAAGATAAAGGATACACGTTCTCTTTTAGCTTTCAGAGATGTATCGTGGTATTGATGTACTGTGAACGTGTTGGAGTAATTTTAGATTCTAATTAATGAGTCTGCTGAGGAGAGAGCAGTTGGTTACTTATGAGTGGATATGCATCTAAGACTTGCTGAACAAGGTATCCCCATTCAACAACGACATCAACAACAACTATAACAACAACTACAACTACTATTACTACTAATTGTACTATTGCTAGTACTACTGTTACTAGTACTACTACTGCTGCTGCTGCTGCTGCTACTGCTGCTGCTGCTGCTACTGCTGCTGCTACTGCTGTTGCTGCTGCTGCTACTGCTGTTGCTGCTGCTGCTACTGCTCCTGCTACTACTAGTACTACTACTGCTGCTACTGCTGTTGCTGCTGCTGCTACTGCTCCTCCTCCTACTACTGCTGCTGCTGCTGCTGCTGCTGCTGCTGCTGCTGCTACTACTACTACTACTACTACTACTACTACTACTACTACTACTACTACTGCTGCTGCTGCTGCTGCTGTTGCTGCTGCTACTATTACTAATGCTGCTGCTGCTGCTGCTGCTGCTACTGCTACTACTACTACTACTACTACTACTACTACTACTACTACTACTACTACTACTACTACTACTACTACTACACTACTGCTGCTGCTGCTGCCGTTGCTGCTGCAGCTGTTGCTGCTGCTGCTGCTGCTGCTGTTGTTGCTACTGCTGCTGCTGTTGCCGCTGCTACTACTACTGCTGCTGCTGTTACTACTACTATTACTACTACTACAACAACTACTACTACTACTATTGTTGCTGCTGTTGCTGCTACTACTACTATTAATACTTCTGCTACTACTACTACTATTACTGTTACCACTGCTACTGCTAATAGTACTAGCTCTCGTTACAGCAGTAGTGATAGTGGGAGTAGTCGTATTAGTAGATGTCATGATGATGTAAGAAAATATTTGTCTTCAAAAAATAAAATAAATGTGCGTAAATTCTAACATGATATTCTAGAGATTCATCGTTTTACCTCCAATACATGACATTTCTCGACATGCTGATCATTACACTAAAATATGGCAGTGGATTTTGTTTGACTGTACTGCTTCGGGAAATACACGAATGGAATTTAAAACTTGAGATATTGTTTGGAGGCTATTTTTGTATGAATATCGAGGGACAATAAATGTGAAGAATTTTCTTATTGTTGGTGTTTTTATTCATCTAACTTTTCAACGAGAAGACAGGAAGAACTATGGTCGGTGTCTTCTGTTCTTGCATAACAAATACTTGTGAACAATGCACTAAAACTTTGTTGTGTGTTGCAAGTTATTGTTCTTAAGATTAGTTCTCTCATCTCCATCCAGTTAGTTCGTAAACTTTATACCTTACATGTGACTTTGTGCAAGTTTATGTAAGTTACAGGGTTACAAATTATTGATTTTTTTTCTTTATTTCGATAGGGAAAATCATAGTAATAGACATAAAGGTATTAATGGAATCACTCACTAATACTACTAAAATATCTTTATCAAGTCTTTCTCACTAAGGTTTCCTCTCTTAAGGTTGTCCAATTCGTGGTAACAGAACAATCACACTATTAGTCTTATAATTCCTTACCGCACGTCCTGACAATAACATGAAACGAACCGAATGAGCAGTAGTAGAAATGATGAAAAGAGTGATGTGTTATACATGAATTACTCAAATCAGAATGCTTACTCTTGTGCAGACTATCTCGTCTTTCCCCTCTCTTTGACTTCTCTAAATCTCGCACACGCATGCCTGAAATAAGTGTGTGTGTGTGAGCGTGTCGGTGCCTGCTCCCTCAACCACTACCTTCAGAAGACGATGTTAGTCATTTGTGGAATAAAACAGTTGTCAATCAACTGCGGTTACATGACGCTTGTTTCCTGTTTCCGGCGTTGTGGTTGCAATGATGCACAAATCTTAAAAAAGGGAAGAAAGGTTTTTGCAGCGGTCTGTGTCAGGTGACAGGCAGGGTTTTCCCGCGTCACTTCCATCTGACGCTGAGAACATGGGAAAGAGTCAGATGTGTGACGACAGTTTACAAGGGATAATTTGTAATTACTTTTTTTTAGTTACTAATATGATTATCTAATATCCTACAAATACACACACACACACACACACACACACACACACACACACACACACACACACACACACACACACTCTCTCTCTCTCTCTCTCTCTCTCTCTCTCTCTCTCTCTCTCTCTCTCTCCACACACACACACACACACACACACACACACACACACACACACACACACACACACACACACACACACACACACACACACATATATATATATAACATTAATTACTAATATGATTATCTAATATCCTACAAATATATACACACATATGTACACACACACGCACACACACATACACACACACACACACACACACACACACACACACACACACACACACACACACACACACACACACACACACACACGCACGCACACACACACACACGGATACACACACACATTATCATTATCAAGATTGACAAATATATATTTATATATATATAATATATATATATATATATATATGTGTGTGTGTGTGTGTGTGTGTGTGTGTGTGTGTGTGTGTGTGTGTGTGTGTGTGTGTGTGTGTGTGTGTGTGTGTGTGTGTTGTGTGTGTGTGTGTGTGTGTGTGTGTGTGTGTGTGTGTGTGTGTGTGTGTGTGCATAACATCATAAGAATTCCCACTGTATAACACGCTTTATGGAATCGACGAAAACATTGAATCCGACTTAACAAGAGATATCCTCTTGCCAAAGGAGGATAACTGAAATCAAAATATATAGATACCACAACTCAAATGATTTTCATATAAGGTTGAAGCAGACTGGTTTAGAAGGGTAAGATATTATTACTTGATAGCCTTCGTGGTTTCCATATTACAACTTTTTTTCACATTTAACCTGATCCTCACTCAGGTTCATACTTACATAATGCTATTCCCGTCTTGAATATACCCGCCATGATGCACTATTGCCATAGATGTTATTCAGTATATTTCACTGATCAGTATACCTCATTGTGTTGTTAAATGTATTTCGCTGTATTTTTGAGTATACTTCACAAGATTGACATAAACTTTATTCAGTATATTTTACTGATGTTCAGGATACCTCACTTGGGTTGTTCAGCGTATTTTACTACAATTTTAGTGTATTTCGCAAGATTGCTCTTTGTACATCACTGAGTTATTCAGAATTCTTTACTGGGTTACTGGTATTTCACTGGATTGTTCAGTAAACTTTACTAGATTGTTCCATATCAGAATACTGAACATAACCAAACATTTAGAAGGCAGAATATGTTAATAAAAAATCATTCATAATAATCATGATGAATATGATACTCCTGGCCTAAAGTCTTGTACCTTGCGTAATTCCTTAAACAATATGAACCTCAAACAACATCGTATCAAATGTAAGTCACTCAACCACTCTTGATACCCACACCCAACCACATAACCCCTCCCCTCTATACAACATGACCCCTGCATTTAGCTTTTATAAGGAAGATCCGATTTCGTCTTTGGATAGGCAATAGGTCTCGTTTAATTGTGAGTTAGAGTATGATGATGATGAGATAATTGGAGGAAGGGAAGAACGGAAGAATAACAACGGGAGAAGGAGAGGGGGAGGTAAAGAGTGTTTGGATAAGTAATGGGAATGGAATGAAAGAAGGGGAGAGGAGCTATGGATACAAAGCGAGATGTGAAGGAGAAGAGAAGAAAAAAAAGATCAAAGACTATAACGGCAAGTGGAGAAAGAAGAAGAAAAAGAAATAAGGTTACGCTGTTGACAAAGGAGAAAGGAGGTAATGTGGAAATACAATGACAGTATATGGTGTATAATTGCATGAAGTATATTGACGGGAAGTTAGGAGAAAAAAAATGACAGTGAACAAACGGAAAAGGAGAATGATAAGCAAAAAAGTGAGTACAATGTAAGGTAATCGAGAGAATAAGATATATAATGTGATGTCAAACAGAGTACGATGATAGAAAGAAAGAAGTATATGATGGTTAATAATAGGGGAAGAACTGCAAGGATGTAATGATAATTTGGAGCAAAACATGAAGTGTCAGGAGCAAATAGATGGAAGAAGAATTGAGCAGAAAAGCAGGAAGAGGCAAGGGGGAAGAGGATGGGCGGGGGCCGACCTCGCAATGCCTGGCCACGGTCAACTCTGCCTCTTTATTGAGTTAGTGCACGGAATTGATGACCCGGCCGGAGCAGCTCTGGTGTTGGGTCGCCCGCGACAACCACGCCACGCTTCTTCTTCGTCTGGCTTCGCCTCCCTTTTCTCCTCTTTTTATTGTTTTCTATCCCTCTTTTTGGAATTCTTAGGAATTACCAGATGGCACAACTGTCGGCTTTATATAACAGCAGCTAGTACCTTACGGATACGGCGGATGTGTCGACACTATGGAGAGAAAAAGGCGACGAACCCGTGCGAAAAGCGTGGCTCGCGAGCGAAGTGTAATGGAAGTGTAAAGCGAGCGCGTCGATGGCACCTATTATGCGGCCCCGCTATCATTAGATGTCCATTTGGCCAGATTGGAGAGAGTGATGGAGAAGAGCAGGAATAATAGCAATTGTTTTGGTTGTGGTAAATGCTGAAGAGAAGTGTGGTTGGTCAGGGGATGGGTAGGAGGGGGTAGGGGGGAAAGGGGGACCAAGGGCTATGAACTGGCGAGAGCGGCGGAGGACAAGGATAAAGACAGAGGTCGGGGATGCTGAGAGCGAGAGATACAGGAAGGAAGAGATGAGGAGGATGGGGATGTTTAGAGAGAGAGAGACAGAGAGAGACAGAGAGAGAAAGACAAAGGCAAAGACGAAGGCAGAAAGAAAAATCGTTAATAAATGAAGACAAACCAGACAGAAAGATTATAAATAAATAAAAAGTTCCCCCAAAAAGGAAACAAGCAGGAGGGCAGATAGATGTGGGTTGGGAAAAGGAACAATAATAATAATAGGTCTCCATTGGTACATCAAAATAACACACTACGGAAGCCTAGACGTAAGGATGGTCACTTATGCCGGGGTTTTATGGATATGTGTTTATGTGATATAAAAACCTTTTTACATAAGCCTGGGTAAATGCGTCCCTGTGTCAGCATGTATTGGACGTGTTTTTTGTAGTACAATTGTCTGTGTGTGTTTGTTTGTGTGTGCGTGCGTGTCTGTGCGTGTGTTCGTGTATGTGTCGCTGAGCTTATCTGGTTGCGTGTATGTATATCTCTATGTATTTTCGTGTATGTGTATGCACTAGCAAGGTTGTGTATGCCATTATATTTCAAACCCAGTTCATTTCTACGTGTTTAAAGGTGCATATTTGTTTGTGAACGTATGTTTGTCTATTTTTCGAGAGAGGAACGTGGAGGGGGACAAGCAGAGAATCATTCTGGAATTGAATTGGTTTCGATGGTTGTTCATCTGGCTTTTATCTTTGGTGGTAATTGGGTTTGTGCCGGTATGGGAGGAACTGCTCGCCCTTTTTATTTCTTAATCGCTTTTCGAACGTAGATATCCGGGCTGGCCGTGCGAGTATCGTCAACAGATTGAAAAAAAAGAAAGTTGATAGATTTTTTTGGGGGGTGGGGGAGGTAAGCAAAAGGGGATTTCAGTGGAAAGAGCATTGAAAAGAGCGTAATAACAAAAGGGTGATAACGAAGACTATGCGTCAAAACGAAAGGAAACAAAATAAAATAAGTCAGAACAGATAGATAAAACAAAAACAGATTTCCAATGCGGCATCGCCATCTCTAACTGAAACAATCTGGAGCCAAGACAATCGACTGAAGAGAAGGAGAAGAAAAGAAAAAAGAAAGAAAAAAAGGAGGAGGGGGACGCACAAATAAACACAAGGAAAATAAAGCTAGCTGAGCAAACGAGGCACTAAGGCAATCAGAGAGTCCTCGTTTTCCGGTTGTTTGCATAAAGTCATGGTGGTCTGGAAAGCTTGGAGGGGCGTCTGGGGTTAGGGGAGGGGATGGGGAGTGCGGCTGGGTGTGGGGAGGAGGAAGAGGATGGGGAGAACATCGTGGTTGGGGACGGGGGAAGAGGATGGGGAGTTCAGCACGGTGCGTGTGGGGGGGGGGGAGGTGAGGGGAAATAGTGTGCATGTGGGGGAGGAAGGGAGGGTGAGGGGGACAGACGGAAACAGCGTGCATGTGGGGAGGGGGGAAGGGGAGGACAGTGGGGAGGAGGGGAGGAAACAGCGTGCATGTTGGGAAAGGGGGGGGGAGAGGGAAGCGGAGGAGGACAACAGGGGGAATAGGGGAAATAGCGTCCATGTGGGGTAGGCGGGGAGAGCGGAGGAGGATAGGGAAAAGGGAGTGGGGTGATTCCAGCAGACGCGGTCACTGGATGCTGGATGCTGCGTTTGTTTGTTCGACTTGTTTAAAGCGTGATCCGTGATGCTGCTCCGTGAAAGCGCTGTTAATAATTGGCGTTGCCAGGGCTTGTATTTAGTAGATCTGCATGCAAGTTCTTCACATGTTTGTGCTGAATGATAACAATAGTCTAGTGATAACGACAATAGTAGCCATGGTGAGAAAGGCAATACAAAAGTCTGTAAAACTTGATATTGATTACAATAGTAACAATGATACTATTACAAAAACTAACACTGTTACTGATAATCAATACTGATACTAATGATAAGGATGGTGATGATGAGGACGATGGTATTAGTGAGATGATGGTGATGAGGAATTTGTAATAATGATAGTAATGATAATGAAAATGATGATGGTAATGATAGCAGTACTAATGATAGTGATAATCACCACCACCACCATCGCTACCTTTACATCATCGCCATCACCACCATTACCATCATTATATCCAACAGCAATAAGGAGGAGGACCTCATTATTACTGTTATTATATTGTTATGAGAGTAATATCACTACTGTTATTTTTATTTTTTTATAATCATTATTATTATCATAATTGTTGCGGCTGCTTTTGGTGTTATTATCATAATTATTATAATAATTATTCCTGTTTTTTTACCACTTTCCTTGTTATTATAATTATTATTATCATTATAACTATTATTATTGTTGTTATTATAATTATTGTTGTTGTTATTATTATTATTATTATTATTGTCATTATTGTTATTATCATCATCATCGTCATTATTATCATTGTTATCATCATTATTATTACTAATATTATCATCATTGTTATTATTGTTATTGTTGTTGCTATTACTGTTACTATTATTATAATTGTCATTATTATTATCATGATTGTTATCATTATTGTTATTATCATCACTATTGGTATTATTGTTATTATCATTATCATCATTTCTATTATTGTTTTCATTATCATTATTTTACTTTTATTTGTATTACTGTTGTTATTGTTATTATTATTATTATCACCATTATTACCATTATTACTATTATTGTCATTATCATTATTATTGTTATTGTTGTTGTTGTAGTTATTATTATTATTATTGTTATTTTTTATTATTATTATTATTATTATTATTATCTTATTATTATTATTATTATTATTATTATTATTATTATTATCATTATAACTAACCTCATCATGACCATCATCATCGTTATCATTATCAATTCTCTTTTGTGTCATTTCACATTATTATGTTAGTGCTATTACCAGTAATGGTAATAGCACAAACTGGTTAATAGCTGGTTAATAGAGTTATAGTTGTCGGGATTTTATCAGTTTTCATTTTATTACAATAAACGTCATAGCATTAGTAGTAATGACAAGTGTCACGATAATGATGATGATCATCATCATGATC
>NW_020872459.1:131944-134444 GCF_003789085.1 Penaeus vannamei
ACACACACACACACACACACACACACACACACACACACACACACACACACACACATATATATGTATGTGTGTGTGTGCATGCGTATATATCTGTATATATATGTATGTAAGAGTATATATGTATATGATATATATATATATATATATATATATATATATATATATATATATGTATGTATATATTTATTTTTTCACATATATGTATATGTGTGTGTGTGTGCATGTGTATATATGTATATGAATATAATAAATAAATAATAAGTAAATATATATATATATATATATATATATATATATATATATATATATATATATATATATATATAGTACACACACACACACTTATATATAAATCACACATATGTGTGTGTGTGTGTGCGTGTGTATGTTTTTGTGTGTATGTGTAAGAGAGAGAGAGAGGGAGATGTATTGTGTTTACATATCAAATGGTGTATTGTTATTAGTTGTTTTTGTGTATATAAACCACTTCGATGATGCATATAGTATTAACTTAGGTAAGAACAGCATTATCACCTACAGCTTTATGAAAAGTGGAGACGGGAGAAAATTCAGCAGAGCCGCTCCCGCACCACAAAAATATTCCCTAATATCAAGATTCTACGAATGCTTAAAGCCCTCGGTTTAAAGCTCGAAATAAATGCCTAATACGCAGGAGAAGGCGCAGGGGAAGAAACGGCATACCGGGGCATTCCTCGCGGACACTTCACAATGGCGGATTAAATCATACCCTGAACACGATTCTAGAAGGGGGATCTTTATTCCAACTTGACTATGGAAGAGGTTTTCTGTTCCAGGACAAAGAAAAGGTGACGAAATACGATTAGTTTTGCCCCGGATTACGATCCTGGTTAGTTCGTTAACGCAAATTCCATTGGGTGTGATTATATTTCCGAACGTTCTTTGTTACACTCTCTTGCTGGACTGATCGTGCGAGGTAATATTCGTGTGGTTTATGTTGGAAATATCAGTCAGCCTTTGCTAGTTACGCTCACTACCGGAATCATTCGCTTATTACCGGAAATATAATACGCACTAAAGCAGTATATATATAAACAGTTAAGTAAATAAACTTTTGGAAAAGAGACAAAAAATCCTCTTACATTCCAGACTACCAAGAAGCCCATAACATAATCTCTCGCCATTCATCACCCACATAACAGACAGCGAAATCTCCTTTCAGACACTGGATCTGCATTAAGTTGTCCCATTCTCTCGCTCTGACATGCCAAGAATCACTGTTCCTCTGCCCTAAGATTGTCGCAAGGCTCAGATTCTTGTTCTTTTCAACCTCGCTTCTCCGGCGCTTTATTCTCGTTTCCTTCGGTTCTGGCCTTGGTCCTTCTATAGGCCTATATTCCGCGGGAAATGGTGTTGGAACAGAGTTCGGAGGTCTTCGGTTGGATGCGAAGGATAATACAAGAAAGAGATGTTTAGGCCACGAGTTGAGTTTTGTGTCGAGGGGGAAGGATGACGCAAAGCTCATGAGATATGAGGGGTCGCGGAGCACGTGAATATTACTAAGGGGGTCTTAGTCCTTGGGAAAGGTTCAGCGCGTTGATTCTTTTCTGTGTCTGGCAGCATTCCAGGTCGAATATCCTCTGAAGCACAAGTTATGTTGGGAGTCATTTATGTATATGTATATAAAGAAGAAAAAAATAATATGAAAATTATTTACATTCACCAAAGCTTAACACAAGTTAAAAAAAAAACAGCAACTAAACCTTTCAGGCTCTCAGAAGCACCCCATAAAAATCGAAGGAAATTCATTCCATTCCAATTATTCACACAAACAGGCTTCGACGAACCCACGCAGGTAAATATGACGTCACACCTCGGTCAGACACTTTGTCAATTCACTTTGTCCCGCGACCCAAACTACCTGAAGGAGGCATTCAGGCAGATTTTCCACGCTACTCGGGGGTAACACGGAACCTCTCTGTTGTACTCCGTGTTACTCGCAGCCACGAGATCAGACCAATTGTTCCCTAATTTTCCGGGAGTCGAAACTCTACTGTTTGCTTTTATGTGTGAATATTTTCTGTGGGAACTTTTCGTGTATTATTTTCCTCCGATTTTCCACCTGTACGGGAGAGAAGAAGGGAGGACTTATTGCTTTAATGTGTACCCAACTCTTCCCCATATTATCTTTTTGTTGATATACAGGTGAGGCAAACATGTTATTGTTCATTTGTTGATTTGTCTTTTTCATTTACATTTTATGACATGTGAATACTGATATCTTCTTTGTAAATATGTGTCATTTTGTATCTGTACTTTTGTTATCATTTGTAGGCTAGTTGCTCTACCTTTACTGTTACTATCATAATGATTATTATTGTATTCATTGGAATTGGCTGATAATAATGGCAGCAATAATAATGGTGATGATAATAACAATAACCATGACATTAATGATAATAATGAAAACAAGAACATCAACAAAAAAATAATGCTAATGATAATAATTACTATAATAATA
>NW_020872459.1:156944-161944 GCF_003789085.1 Penaeus vannamei
ACCTATAAGCTGCACCCGCCACCTATTTTCTAGATAACCTCCTCGAACTTCGCATTACAGACTGGTAATGCCCATCGTTAACAGGTTGCATGTGCAGGAATACAACGATATTGTCTGTTGTGAGCTTAAGCAACACGCGTAAGATTGTAGTGGTATCGCACGACACACAGCCACAGTATACTAACAAATACAAACAAAAATTATTTGAAAACAATGTTTAAAAACGAAGTATAGCATGGCAATTAATAAACAACAAAATGCGAAATCAAATAAACATCAAAATATAAAATGAAATAAATAGCAATAAAGTATTAACTGAATAACAAAAAAAGTAAATAAGCAGTAACAAAATATATCGCAAACCAAATATATTTTAAAACACTTTTACAATCCCATAGAACACACACACACACAAAGGTAATCGCGAACTCACGGTCTTCAGATCTCATTAACTCGTCCGGTTCCTTTCTCGTCTTCACTTTTCCAGCGTAAGCGCAAGACTCCGCCCTAAAAGCCACACCCATGTTTTCAACCCGCGTATAAATGTGGAGTAAAAGCGTTTTCATGCAAGATAACAACGTCCATCTTTTTCATGTTGAAAAGCATTAGATTATTTAACTCGTTTTTACTCTTCTTCTTTTTCTTTCTTTCTTTCTTTACTCTCCTCCGTGGTAAATTGAATAAATTAGGGCTTTGATATTAAGCTCTGACTAAAATGTAGGAACTTGTCACTTTTTCTTTTTACTGCACCTTTTCTTTTTCTTCTCAGTCTTGGAGTGTTCAAAGAATAGGTTACTTTTTTCGGTTTTATTCAGAAGTTGATTTTCAGATTTAGAGCTGTTACTCACTTCACTGTCAACCAACAAACGCAATATTGTTATCCTTGAAATATGTGTGAAAGCTGTCATTCATTTAAACTTTTTTGGGTTATATATTTACATGTTTTTAATAATTCAGGTATTTCATTTATTTATATGAAAGACTTAATTGATTAACTCCTTATTCAAAGCTCAATTACCGTCATATTTTTCATAAAAAACGCTGATATTTATATATAAGTAAACTTTCCTTTTTCACGACGATCTGTGATTAACTCCTTGGATGATTTTTCATGCCAGCTCAACATTTTAATTTTGCTTTTGAATTTTCCTTCTTTATAGCGAAACGTTCGGTCCCACCCTCTGCGGCCGGGCTTGTGAAGGTGTCGTGGTTCTGTACATATAATTAGTTCAGGTACAAATGGCCTCCAGGCACGCTAGATATGATTGCCTGTGATATCACCCTCTGTCGCCGTGAAGACTAGTTAGTACAGCACGTTACACGTCACCTGTGTTGACGAGGAAAAGCTTTTATGCTACGACGTGTTAATGATAAAGGTGTAGCGTTGCTCCTTTGTTTGTTCATTATGTTGAGCTATTTAAGCGTAATTACTGGTTTGCTAGGGTGTCTGCTCAGCCATTTGTTTGTTTTCTCTCCTTTCGCTAATCCTACCTATTGATTTAAAACATCTAATTTGTCAGTTTGCCAATATAGAATTACGTGTCGTTAGTTTTGCTGAGTAGTGAACAGCGCTTTTTCACATTTTCATACTTCATTTATTATCGCTAATGGCGGGTAACATTAATTCTAATGTGATTCGAAAATTTATAGGTAGCTCTAATAGGTTAAAAATAAAGCTATAGCTAATATGACTTCGTTTCCCACTATATTTGTTGCACCTCTTACGTAATAAATTTAATATCTTTATTTCCTTCTGTTCATTACGTCGTCGTTCGTATGCTCGGTAATCATCTGTCTCATTCCAATTCGCTGTGCTGCGTATTTTTAAAGCACTTTTTCTCCTTTCTTATCTTTGTCTTCCGCTCCTTATCTTAAACCCTAAACAATGTCGTAGTGTTCTTTCCCTCTCCCGTATGTTATTCCGGAAATACCGTATCAATACCCGTTCGGAAAGTTACTTATCTTCTGGGTTTCGCGTTGTTTCCATCATCACCCTTTTATGCTCCCCTCTCCCCGCCCACTCTTACTTCCCCTCGCTTCTTTTACTCCCTCCCTCTTCCCCTCGTTCTCCCTGGGGTCATCGTGGGAGTGAATTGAGAGAGGAAAGTGGTGGAGGAAAAGTGGTGTGGGAGGAAGAGAGTAAGAGTTCTCGCTTCAGGGGAAAATATTGAAGGAAGAAAGCCGGAGGTAGCGAAAACCCTGAAGAAGTTACGGTGAAAAGAACAATGTACAGTAATTTCGACACAGACGGCCGGTTTGTGGAAATTGTGCGAGGGCCGAACCAATGAATATTCATCTATACAGAAATAAATGACTATCTATCAGTTTAGACATGCATATCTGCCGGATAAAAGATAGATAAATGTATATCTATCAGATAGATTGACAGATATGCATCTATTTCTGCGTGTGCGCGTGTTCGTATAGATATATATTCGTTTGGTCGGGCCTCGCAAAATTTTAACAAACCGGCCAAGAGTGAATACATAATATAACTGAAAAAACAATGATGATGGAATGTTATTGATTCTGAAACTAGTAGTAATGCCACTGATAAAAACAGCGGTAACAGTGATAAAGATCACAAAATGCTTAGTTTTAAAAGTGACAATGATGAAGCAGAGAGATAGATGGCTGGTATCACAATCATACCTTCAAGATTTATTTCGCTTCGCTTTTTTATACTTCACTATGTGCAAAGCAAATATTGTGATATTTTTTGTCTGCAATATACAAAATAAAAACAAACAAAACAAAATTCCGCATCAACAGACATCTATAACAGGACAAAACTTAAGGTATTTTCCGCATTCCACCTAGCATCTGAACTACTGTCCATTTCGCAACTACATCTACAATAACCTATATATCCTGACATAACATAACATCGGGTCACGCGGCAGTCATGTCCTATAACCTAGAAGACGAGCGCGTGTAGAACCTCCTTAGCACGCACATCGTGGAACATACCTCAGAGCCTGTGACAGTATAGTGGCGGCACCAAGGGCCTCTAAACCCGCATTGACAAGGCGATATTGTGATAGTGACCCTCTTTGCAGCTGTTTGGGCGGCGAGAGTAAGCGATGTGGCCATCCTGGTCTGCTCGACGTCACCCTCGACACCACTCTGACCTAAGGACCGGCGATCTGTATCCATGTGGATTCAGTGGACATTTGTTCAGTGCGCTTTCTACTTTCTTTGTTGTACGAGCAGGGATATAACACAGTGCAGTTATCTTATTTATTGATTTGCATCTTATTACACCAAGGTAATGCGTATTCCGATTATTATTATATGTCTTATTAAAGTAGTTTTCTTTCTTGAATATTTTTTGTTTGTTGGAACCACGAAGCCCTACACGGATTCGTCCAGGGAAAGTCTTTGCGCAATGCCTCTCCCAAATCCGGCACAGCTTCAAGTCATTTCCATCCAGGGGGAATAAGTCCGAGTTGCCATTCTAAAACCCGGGGAGAGTTAACAACCTTCGAGCATGTGGAATATGAATATCTAACACCTCAGCACCTGGAACCCTTGCCTAACGACGTCTCGGGCTCCAGAGAGGCTTCCAGGCATTTTCCTCCAGTGAGCCATCAGAGTCGAGGCCTGGATTACGCGAGCGGGAGTTATGACAGGAGGGGCCCTGGAATGTCTTCACGTAGGTGCATATGACTGTTGGATTCTCTTTCCTTTATGGACATATCCGGGAATATCTTGGAAATTACACTCCGTCGGATATTATGGACGAACCTGGAACGAAGATGAAAGGTGCTCCGAGATCATCACGTTGAGGCCTCGGTTGCCAACAGTGCTGGAATATTTTGCTGATGATATAAAGTATCTTTCTCGGTTGTTACCGGAAATAATTCTTTAAATTTAGCCTACCCGGGAAGCGGAATTAGCAGCAGGGAATGGATGTAAACGATGGTGGTGGATGCAATGAAGGATAATAAAGACAAATACATGGAAGGACTCCCAAGGAGAGATTCAGTTTGTTCATAACCCAAGTTCATGGCCCCGCTACGATTGTCCGGCGTGTAGGAGCACCCCGCCGGGACCTTCCCTCTCTAGATACACGAGTCAGGGGGAGTCGGCGAGAGGGGAAGGGAGAGAGGGGAAGGGAGGGGGAAGCGGGTAGGAGAGCTGGCGAGGGGGGAATACGATACGGAGGGAGGGGGATAGAACCGTAAAGTTGGCGGGCGAGGAGAGGAGAGAGAGAGAGAGAGAGAAGTAGGGAAAACGAAGGGAAAGGTAGGGAGGTAAATAACATAGTAGAATGACGTACCTGAGGAGAGAGGAAACCGGCGGGGAGCAAGGTAATCCAGCGGAAAGGTCGAGGGGAAAGCTGACAAGGGGAGAAGACAGAGGAAGGTAAATGGAAAGTGGGGCGATCCAGAAGAAAGGATATGAAAAGGAGAGGTAGAATAGGTGGGAAGAGAAAGTTCATTTCGCATTTAAGTTATCGGAGAATTGTAGTGTGCAGAAGCCTATCCAACATAGGGACAAGCGCATGGCAATTAAGAAACAAACAGAAAATGGAAGATGAAGATACAGAGTAAGTCTTGTTCTCGAGAAACAATGGCAAGCGAATTATATACAAAAGATGTTGAAATCTGATAAGCAGTTTGCATTCCCTGATTATGATCAAGACGCTGAATTAATGAACAAGGGAAAGAGTGTGTAGCCCTTGAAAAAAAAGAGAGAAAAAAAACAGTGCAAAATAGAAGCATACAATAGCAGAGGAGGAAATTCATTGTGACTAAATATGTAGAGGGAAAGTTTTAATTACTTGTCTTTTGGATTAACAGGGATGAAAGACGAGTCTCGGAATAACGCCCAAGAAAAGTCCGTCGCGGAAAGGGTGCATTCATAGATACATAATGGCCCGGGAAATCAACGGAGCCAAAGACCGGTAAAATCCCTCCGATTTCTCTTTGACATTCTGTAAAAGAGGAGTCCAGAGGGGACGATCGAGAGGGTCAATGTGCGAAGAAAAGAGCAAA
>NW_020872460.1:5000-15999 GCF_003789085.1 Penaeus vannamei
CTCCCTCTCTCTCATCCCCTCTCCCTCTCTTTCAACCCCTCTTCCTCTCTCCCAACCCCTTTCCCTCTCCCTCTCTCTAAACCCCTCCTTTCTCTCAACCCCTTTCCATCTCTCTCTCTTTCAAACCCCTCTCCCTCTCTCTAAACCCCTCCTTTCTCTCAACCCCTTTCCATCTCTCTCTCTTTCAACCCCTCTCCCTCTCCCTCTCTCTCTCTCTCAACCTCACTCCCCCTCTCCAAATTTCATCCCCAGCGAGACAGAGCAGCGCGGTCTTCTCCAGTGCCACCCGGGATACGCCCTCGGGCCCGACGTCAGGAGCACGGCCTTCCGCTGCGTCGGAGGAACTTGGACCTTCGACAGGAAGCCCTTCTGCTTGCCCCACTGCGCTCCCGCCTGCGCCCACGGGGGGTCGTGCGTGGCGCCCCAGACGTGCAGTTGCTTACAAGGCAGATTCGGAGATCGGTGCCAGTACTGTGAGTTTTTTTTTTTTTTTTTTTTTTTTTTCTGTCGGGCTGCTCTTGTTTTCTGATGTGCACTTACGGCTGATTTTGGTTTGTAATCACTTAAGGGATTTCTAATGCTCACTTTAAGGTGGTATGGATTTCTAATGCTCACTAGAAGCTTACTTTGTTAGTGATATTATCTAATGTTCTATTTGATCTGGTCTCATTCTCTAATCTCTTTAGGCCAGTGATATTTTCCGATGTTCTCTTTCAGCTGGTCCCGTTCTCTTGTTTTCTTGTGATCCTTATTCTGTTCGCCTTATTTTCTGGTGCTCTTTACCCCGGCTTTGCCCCGTTGACCTTGTAAATGGAGTAAAGCCGATCTTACGTTTTTCATGTTTGGCCGATTTTCCAAAGTTCCCTTAATGTTTGTCGCTTTCGAATAATATCCTGTTCTTTAATGTTATCTTCATGCAGGTATTCCTTTTAGATTTTTTCTTCTTGATTGTATTTTCCTCTTAATACTGGTCTTATTTTGCAATGTTCTTTTGATACAGTATTGTTACTACCGCCATGAAGACTATGTTTTTGATAGCGTTGGTTGGCTGGTTATCAGGATACCTAAAAAGTTATGAACAAGTTTTTTTATGAATTTTTTACCAGAGGTGTGTCTAAGCCCAAATAATTTGCCATTACATCTGGGTGTTAATCCGGATCCAGGATTTTTTTTGATTCACTAGCATTGTGAGATAGGGAAACACAGACGTCACCAGTGTACTTTTATGTCAGAACTGCGCTCTAGACCATTGTTGTCCAAACAGGGGTGCGCAACATAGATCATAAGGGTACGTGAACAAACAAGGAACGCGTACACACAAACAGAAACATCACATGTGCTATGAATCATCTTTTTTACTCATGTATTAAATTCGAAATTATTGACCAACACTCCTGCAATGCAGTCTTTTCATAATTAGTATATTATTTGCATTATCCTAAATAAAACAGTTTGTTTAGCCATTGTGGACGGGGGGGGGGGGGGGTACGTAACAGGAAGGTAATAAAGGGTACAATAAGCTTTCGTTTGGGCAACATTGCTCTAGGCAGTAGAAACACAGACGTTACCGCTGCACTTGAGAAAGAGGTGATTTTAATGTAATTCTTCCGTTATGAATCATTTTTATTGATTCAGTGACCCTATTGCTTTGGCGTTTTTTTAAAATGTAATTTGGATGTCGGTGTTGTTGTAAGTGCTCTTCTGGTGTTATATCAAACTGTTCACATTAAACTTTTATTGTATTTTAATGTTTTGTCAATATGTTTATTGTATCCTAATTTTTTCTTAATGCTCATTTCTAACAATCTCCTATTGCTGGTATTGTCACAGTGTTTTATGGAGCTTGTCCTATTTGATAATTATCATAATTACATATATATAGGTATTTTTTCTCTCATCTTTTTTGAGGGGGCCGCTTTTATTTCTTGATATTCAAAAAATAAATCAAGGAATTATTAACTTTCTTGAGATTCAGGCTTTGGGGCCCTGGTTACGTGGTCTTCATTGTGAAGACTTTACCCCGTGAATTATGCATCATATAAACAAAATTTAAAAATCACGTCTTGTTCCTACACATATACATACTCACATACATATATACGTGTTTTTCTTCATTCTTTGATTAATTCAAATTTATTCATTTAATTTTCCTCTACTGATTGACACTTTTCGTTACAGATTAGCTTGTTCTGATGAAAATCTGTCCTAATATGAATATTTATGAGACACGAATATTTTTAAAACAAGAAAACGGAAATTGACTTTTGGAAATACAACTCGTAAAGAACAATAAGTAAAACATTTTTTTTCGTAATACATTTGAAGCAAAACGCTACAGTTTCTTTCGGCTGGGCTAGTTCCACTTACCCAAATTAAGTGACATTTCAAAACTTTACCGACATTTAGAACATTCGAAAACAGGAATAGAAGCTTAAAGTGGTAAATCCCATTAAAATATGGGAAAATCAGGTTCAGGATTTTAGTGTTTTATTTACTGTGGCATAAATTTCGCTTTGTCTTTGCCTTGTTTATTTTCGTTGTTTTTTTTTTCTCTCTCTATGGGATTAGATTCTAATCTTCTCTTGATGATATCGTTTTCTGTTTTTCTTTTTGTAATGATATTTTCTTGGTGTCGGTAATGTCTGATTCTCCCATAGCCTTATGGCATACCATCCTCTTCGCATAAGCACAGGGCAGTGCAGAGGACCTCCCAGTCGTGCAGAAATCGCAGTTCTAACCTGCGGCCGTCTGGGCTTCCTTGCGCTTGGCACATCTGAAGATATTGCAGGTGTGGTTTTCTGGATGGGCTTGTCGCATTTAAGACGGATGCCCAATTTTTATCGCCCCTTTTCTTGACATGACCCAATATCAGGCACTAGGAGCTGTGCTTCAGGGAGGGTATTATGCAGTGACCTCCCTGCATCCCATGCCGACATGACCTTGTCTCGGAGACTCTCCTTATCGCAGGTGAGGATCACCATCGGCTCGCCTACCGTTCTTCACACCCCTGCTTTTTGCTTGTATGGTTTCTTCAGAAAGTTTCATCAGTTTCTTACAAAAAATTACTCCTTTGGCCATATCAAGATTGCCATTGGTAGTGACTGCCCCGGCGACCTAATTTAGCTCTCGGGGCTTCCCAACTGCTTGATGAATCCTGCTTGGATCAGAAGCGTCTTGTCCTGCATGCTGCAACTTCATCATACTGCCACAATAGCATTTCGTGACATCCGCATGCATGAAATGTTGAGCACCAGTAACTTCTGGGAAGACATGTCATCACGCGTTATCTCATCACAAAATCAATATCTAAGCAAAGTTTTTGGTTTGTTTTTATACCAGATATAACTAATATGATGGCAAACAGATATGACAATATGGACATGGCGAAGAAATGCAGATTTCACTTGAAAGTAACAAGAATAAAATTCACACGAATTCTCGTAAAATATTGTAGGCCTATATTATACTAGAATGCATGGAATGGATAGGTGAGTGAACTCTTAAGGAATTATTCTTCTCTGACATAATTTTTACAACTTTTATAGAAAAAAACAACCTTGCTGATATATAAACTGGCAATACCAGCGTTAAACGAGTACAGCAATTTCTATGTCTGTCGGCATTTTGGCAATAAACATAGGCAAGAAAACCTAGAAATATTTGCTTTGACGACAGATGGCCATGAATAAAAAAAATGTTTGATACGGTTCTCTATTTAACAATGATGTAAATAAATAAAGTAAATAAAAAGTAAAAACTGTTTGGCCTGGCTCCCTGGTTTGAGGCAAACAATATATCAGTATAATAGTATTTGTATTGATTCTTATTTATACGGTAAATATATATATACCACATGATGGATATAATAAAATAAATGTTTATATTTTTTTCTGCGTGTGCTTAAATGGTGTTTTAGCTGTGACTATTATTTTAAAAATCTCGTTGTATCTAGTTCTGTTTACATGTTATGTGATTGGCCGAATGAACCTAAAAAAATATGTATAGCGCTTGCTGATTGGTGGATTTGCTTTACTAGAGTCGATTTACGATTGTATCTCAGCTGATCCAAATTACCATTTCTTCATAAATCCCGCTTTACGATCACTGGTAAACGCAATGGTAAATGACCGCTGGTAAATGCGTTACAATCGTATGTTAGTGAATCCGGCCCCAGTACTGATGTCATAAAAGATTTATTTCAAACCCAAACTTCACACTGTTTTCCCTTTCGAAGTAATCCCCCTACAGTCTAATGCACTTTCTCATCCCTCTCTGCCACACTTGCAAGCACAGGGGCTATGTTCACTAATATACAATCGCATCGCATATATTTACTAGTGATGGCAGAGCGAGATTCACAAAGTTATAACTGCAAATCGACTTATTCTAATGGTAGCTAACAGATGTCTCTAGTAAAGTCATTTCACCAATTGGCAAGTGCCATACACCGTCCTCTAGTTCCCTCAGCGTGTAAATAGAACTAGACAACGAGATTTTTAAAATCATTGTCACAGCTAAAACAGGATCAGCATGTACTGAAAAAATGATTTATTCAATCTTATCCATCAAGTAGGATGTTCATAGACTTCCCTGGCTATTTATCGTATAAATAGGAACCAATGCACTTATATAAATATATAATTGTTTACTGCAAACCAAAGAGACAGATTAAATATTTTTTTTTATTTATTATTTCTCATCTCTGTTCAACATAGAACCAGGCCAAACAGTTTTTGTCGATCGCCATCTCGTCAAATAAAGGCACTATTCCAAGCTATTTTTTGCCCATGCGATTTGGAGTGTTCTTTGCCAAAATGCCAACAGACACTGCTGCTATACTTGTTTAACGTTGGTACTGCCAGTTTATATATTGGCAAGAAAGTTTTTTTTTATATAGAATTTATTATAAATATATTAGAGACGAAGAATTCTTTCCTTTGAGTTCACTTATCTATCCATTTCATGCACTCGACCGTCTATGTCTATCTAGAATTTGTGTGGATTTTATTCCTGTTAGTTTTATGTGAAATCTGCAATTTTTCGCTATGTCCATATTGTGATATTTGCTTGCCATCAAACAAATATCACAATAAAAAAATAAACAATCCCAAAATTTAAATACTGAAATTACCAATGGTACGACCACTGGTGAAATTTTTCATGGTAACTCATGGCAAGTTGTTAGTGAATACCACCGCTGTCTGTTTACCATGGCGACTATGGTTACCAGTGATTTTATCATCGTAATTATGTTAGTGAATCCGGCACCCAGGGCCCTCCGCAGTTCCGTTGTCAAGCCTTTTTGATGTCCACATCTTCAAAACGGATCCCCTTGATGACGCCCTTGAGCAGGGGCCAATCGATGTTTACACGGAGCCACATGAGAAGCCTGAATTGTGTCAAAGGGCCACACCAACGATAACGAATTCTGCTCAACTTTCTTCCATTGTAAAATGCACTAAATAATATATTTTGTGCATTATATATTTAATAAATATATATATGTAATGAATTATATATTTACTAAATTATATATTTACTAATTTATATATCTAATGAATTATATATTTACTAAATTATATATATACATATATATATATATATATATATATATATATATATATATATATATATATAATATATATATATATATATATATATATATATATATATATATATATATATATATATATATATGCATACATGTGTGAGTGTGTGTGCGTGTGTGTGTGTGCGTTTGTATGTATATATTATATATACACATATATGTTTACACAAACATATAAGCGCACACACACATACACACATTTGTATATATATATATATATATATATATATATATATATATATATATATATATATATATATGTATACATGTGTGAGTGTGCGTGCGTGTGTGTGTGTGTGCGTTTGTATGTATATATTAATATATACACATATATGTTTACACAAACACATAAGCGCACACACACATACACACATTTGTATATATATATATATATATATATATATATATATATATATATATATATATATATATATATATATATATATATAAATATATATGCAATGAAAAAACACAATACCGTGTTGATAATATGGAAGAAAAACCCACAATGCACAAACTAGATTTATTGATGAAAGTGAGACAACAGTTTCGGAATCGTCCTCGATTCCATCTTCGGGTCTGAAGAGGGAGACGAAGCGGTATAAGAGGGAAAGGAGGAGAAGCACTCGGGAACCACGGGGCGGGTGAGGACAGGAGAACGGAAGCGAAGGGAGGTCAGATCAGGTCGAAGGATCAGGCGGTCTATGTGACGGGTGACCGGCATAAGGGAGGAGACGAAGGATGTGGGAAGCGAGGAGGCTGTCGGCAGGAGAGAAACCGCTGTTCAAGTTGAAATTGGGCAGCAGCTTAATGAGAGAAGATTCCACCAGTCTGCGGGCATGGACATCAGCGGAAGGGAAGAGAATGCGTGCAGCTTTCCAGTCCATCTGATGGCCAGTGTCCCACCGATGACAGAAGAGGGCGTTGTTGCTATGTCCCATGGATACTGCGTACTTATGCTGAGACAGACGCTTAGTAAGACTGGCGCCTGTTTCACCAAAATACTGCTGATCACAGGAGGCACACGGAACAGCATAGGTGCCCACCTTCGAGGTAGAGGGAGGGCAGGTGTGAACCAGGTTACGACGGAGAGTATTCACCTGGCGAAAGGAGAGTCTGCAGTTGAGAGACTGCAGGGGCCGACGGAGGGAGTAGATCTCCTCAGTGTAAGGCAAGCTGAGGACAGGCAGGTGAGGAGACTCATTGGGAGGGGAGTCATGGTAGAAGGTACGTCGCGCCCTGGATAACGCGACGTCTGGGACATGGCGAGGATAGCCTAGTTTGGAGAACGAACGGCGCAGGAAGTCGATCTCTCCATCCAGGTACTGGGGGTCACATATGCGGAGGGCACGGAGAAACAGCGAGGTGGCAACCCCTCTCTTCACATGCAGCGGATGGTACGAGAAGAAGTGTATGTACATACCACTGTGCATAGGCATCCTGTATATAGAAAAGGAGAAATGATCAGCAGAGCGATGGACAAGAGTGTCCAAGAAAGGGAGCTTGTCGTCAACCTCCCATTCCACCTTGAAGCGGATGAACGGAGAGAGAGAATTCAGCTGCGACAGGAAATCAGGAAACAGGGCAGGTTCATGGGGCCAGAGAGCGAAGACGTCGTCGACATATCTCAGCCACATGGAAGGACGAGGGGAGATGGAAGGGAGGAGCTCCGACTCGAAGAACTCCATGTACAGGTTAGCCAGAACAGGGGAGAGAGGAGAGCCCATGGCAACACCGAACGTCTGTGAGTAGAAACGACCCTCAAAGGAGAAGGAATTCGACTCCACACACAGACGAATCAGCTGGAGGAAGACTTCGGTGGGAAGAGGAAGACGAGGATCCCCGGCAGGGAGCTTCCTCTGAAGGAAAGCGAGGACGTCATCAAGTGGGACCTTGGTGAACAGGGAGTCGACATCCAGGCTCAGCATGGACGCCGGCGGGACACCGCGGACACGAGAGATGAAGTCCTGTGAATGGCGAAGGTGAGCAGGAGAGAAGGTGCCGAGAAGGGGAGTGAGAGACTTAGCCAGCCAAGCCGCCAGAGGATGCGTCACCGATCCCCGGGAGGAGATGATGGGGCGTAGAGGCACGGCCGGCTTACGGGTTTTAGGAAGCCCATAGAAATGAGGGAGGCGAGGGTTAACGACCTTGAACCTCTGGTAAAGGTTCGCCTCCGGGACACAGGCTGCAAGCTCTCTCAGACGACGGTGGAAAGTGGCAGCAATGCGTTCCCGCGGGTCACTGGTCAGGGGGGCATAGGTGGAGGCGTCACCTAACAGGTCCTGGGCCTTCTGCAGGTAGGAGGCTCGGTCGAGGACACCCACCGAGTTACCTTTGTCAGAAGGCAAAATGGTGACATCCTCCCTGCGCAGGCTGTGAAGGGCCTTACGGTAACGCCTGGGGATGGAAGGGTTAGGGTGAAGGAGGGACTCGAGGGCCGGAAGGAAGGCCCCACGAAGGAGGGAGACATCAGGCAAGGAGTTCCTATGAGCGGAGATGAACCGGTCAAAGGAAGAAATGATGTCAATAGAGGTAAGGGTAAGAGGGCGGAGAGCAAAGGAAAGACCGAAGCCAAGGAGTTGTAGTTGGTGAGGGGTCAAGGACAGGGAGGAAAGGTTGGTAACCGCGTCGGTGAGGGAGAAGCGGGGGATACGGGAGGTGAGGTTGGAGAGTTTCTAGGAGAGGGAGCGGGCATGGGTAGTGGAAGAATCGTGGGCCACGTCAGCAAGGAGCTGGAAGCTGTGGCTCTTTGATTGTTATTAAGCTCTGGTTTTATCTTGTGGATCAGCAGAAACTTGAGATAAGGAGGTATAGTCTGGTAAGAGATGTAGAATTTTGAAATCATTGTAAGTGTAGGGATGGGCTTTTGTGTGTGAGTGTTGGCGAATAGCGGAAAAGGACGGGTTGGTGAGAGGTAGGCCAGTTCTTGAACATATGGGGCCTACCTCTAACTTGTAGAGTCTTCACCGACTCCTCTATAAGAACGTTGTTGACTTAGATTACCATTAGGGACCAGAGTTCATACAAACATTGCTTCCTTCTGCACTGATTGTACAAGGCCTCCCCATCTTGACTAGGCAGACTCAATTTGAGGAAACCACTGGAATCATTGTACCCTTGTCTGACTCTGGAACCAGAGTTAGAGTAGGAATGATCATGATCTTGGCTGGGCCTAGGTGCAGTATCCGGGGAATTCAAGTGCCAGAGCTCGGTTACTCTATAGCTTAGAATCACCTTGGAAAGTAGTTGATATTATTATGAAAAAAGTTTTGAAGCCAGTCTAGATGGATGGCCGAATGTAATTCAGGGACCAGGTTTGAGCCTGCTTATGAGAGATCAGCTTGTTATTTTTTTACGAATGAAGGTAACATCTTTCACAGCTTGTAATCAAGTATTAATTTTCCACCCAGGTCCAACACCATGCCTTGCCCCTAAGGAGACAAAGAAGACAGAAGACAAGGAACTCGCTATTTTCTCTGCAGATAATTCATTAGGGAGAAAAATGAAGTGTAAATTAAATAGTGCCGGTTACCAGTGTATTCAAGTGAATCGTCCTGTGCAACACTTAGAAGACAATAAATCTCAGCTGCCACTTCCCTGCAAGCTACGTGCAAGTCTTGAATCAAGGGCACTTGAGAATAAGGTCATGCAGAAAGAAAGCTCTTGGACTGTCAGGAAGGCTGAGACAAAGGGCAAGAAAGACACTTTGGTGATAGAAGTACCAATTACAGCAAGAAACCTAAAACTTCTTAATCTGATAATACCCGAGAAAGAAACACCCAGCACACTACAGGAAAGTGCAAAAACAAATGTGCAGCCTTCTTTATTGAATCATGACATGCATAGGGAACCACTAGAAGCACAGGGTGCACCATCAAATTATTTACCAGGGTTACCTGATAACGTATCAGGCTCTATCCCAGAAGTGCCAGGAGATATATTTGAAGAACCTAAACCAAGAGTACCTGAAATGGTACCTGGTTCTGTAAATGAAACAGTGGAGGAACCTTCAAGCCCTGTACCAGAAATGCCACAATTACCCATAACAGAAGCATTAAAAAAAACATCAGGTTTACCAGGATCGTTAGAGTTACCAGGTTCTATAACAGAAGCAGCAGGTCCTGTTACAGAATTACCTAAGAAGTTCCCAGGTTCTATAGGAAAAGCAGCAGGTCCTGTTACAAAATTACCTGAGAATTTGCCAGGTTCTACAGGAGAAATAGCAGGTCCTGTTACAGAATTACCTGAGAAGTTGCCAGATTCAATTTTAAAACCACGAAATGAACTAGCAAGTCCTGTTACTGAATTAGCTGAGAATTTACCAGGTTCTACAGGAGAAGCAACAGGTCCTGTTACAGAATTACCTGAGAATTTGCCAGGAGAAACAGCAGGTCCTGTTACAGAATTACCTGAGAATTTACCAGGTTCTACAGGAGAAGCAACAGGCCCTGTTACAGAATTAACTGAGAATTTGCAAGGTTCAACAGGAGAAGCAGCAGGTCCTGTTACAGAGTTACCTGACAATTTGCCAGGTTCCACAGGAGAAGCAGCAGGTCTGTTACAGAATTACCTGAGAATTTGCCAGGTTCAACAGGAGAAAAAGCAGGTCCTCTTACAGAATTACCTGAGAATTTGCCAGGTTCAATAGTAGGTCCTGTTACAGAATTACCTGAGAATTTACCAGGTTTTATAGGAGGAGCAGCAGGTCCTGTTACAGAATTACCTGAGAATTTACCAGGTTCAATAGGAGAAACAGCAGGTCCTGTTACAGAATTACCTGAGAATTTGCCAGGTTCTATAGGAGAAGCAGCAGGTCCTGTTACAGAAATTACCTGAGAAATTTGCCAGGTTTTTAAAGGAACAGAATCCTGTTACAGAATTACCTGAGAATTGCAGGTTTATAGGAGAGCCAGGCCCTGTTACAGAATTACCTGAGAATTTGCCAGGCTCTATAACAGAAGCAGCAGGTCCTGTTACAGAATTACCTGAGAATGTTCGAGATTCTATAGGAGAAGCAACAGGTCCTGTTACAGAATTACCTGAGAATTTGCCAGGTTCTATAAAGAGATAGCAGCAGGTCTGTTACAAAATTACCTGAGAAATTTGCCCATTTCAATAGAGAAGCAGCAGGTCCTGTTACAGAATTACCTGAGAATTTGCCAGGTTCAATAGGAGAAGCAGCAGGTCCTGTTACAGAATTAGCTGAGAAGTTGCCAGGTTCTATAGGAGAAAACACAGGTCCCTGTTTACAGAATTACCTGAGAATTTGCCAGTTTCAATAGGAGAAACAGCAGGGCCTGTTACAGAATTACCTGAGAATTTGCAGTTTTCAATAGGTAGAAAGCAGCAGGGTCTGTTACAGAATTACCTGAGAAATTTGCCAAGTTCAGT
>NW_020872460.1:16099-21099 GCF_003789085.1 Penaeus vannamei
CATAATAATGATAATAATAATTATAATAATAACAATAACATGAAGACAATGACAAAAATGATAATAACAACAATGATAATGATTATAATGATCATGACAAAATATCGATAATAATTTCAATAACAATGAAACTGATAATGATAATGATTATAATGATCATTATAAAATATCAATAATAATTTCAATAACAATGAAACTGATAATGATAATGATAATAACGATAATAATACGATAATAATGATAATAATATAATAATAATAATGATAATGATAATGATAATGATAATGATAATAATCATAATAATAGTAATGATAATAATAATAATAATAATAATAATGAAATAATAATATAATTAGATAATGTTAAAAATAGTAATAGTGATAATAATAATAATAATAATAATAATAATAATAATAATAATAATAATAATAATAATAATAATAATAATAATAATAATAATAATAATAATAACAACAACAACAACAACAACAACAACAACAACAACAACAACTAACAACACAACAACAACAACAACAACAACAACAACACAATAATAATGATAATAATAATGGTAATAATGATAATGATAATAATTATAGTAATCATAAAAATAACAATAATAATGATAATAATGATAATACAATTATGATAAAGATAATGATATTGAGGATGATGATGATTATGATAAGAACAATGATAATTATAGTAATAATGGTTATGATAACATTTATTTTTTATTATCTTTATTGTCATTATTAATATATCCCTTACTTTTATTGCCATTATCGTTATTATGATTTTTGTTGATGTTGTTGTATTTGTTGTTGTTGTCGTTATCATTATTGTAATGATGATAATGATAATAATGATGATGATAGTGATATCAGTAATGATAATAATTATAATAATAATGATAATGATAATAACAACAATGATAATGATTATCATGATAAAATATCGATAATAATTTCAATAACAATGAAACTGATAATGATAATGATAATGCCAATAACGATGATAATAGTAATAATAATAATATAATATAAAAAATTATAATTATTATTATTGTTAATCATGAGAGCAATAATATTGACAACAATAATAACAATCAAAATAGTGATGTAGTAATAGATTATAGTGATGAAAATATTCATGAAAATGTTAATGACAATATATTTTTTTCTAATATTAATAAAATAAAAAATAACACCAATAAAAGCAGTGATGATCATAACACTAAAATTAGAAAGTAAAAAATTCCCTTTCAATAATCATAGTATTCACTTCATTTTGTATGACTGTGCATGCTAGTATAATCTTAAAAGTTATGATTGTTATCATTATTTCCTCTATTACTGAAAATACAGCTAATATTGCTTTAATTCAAACGATATTTTGTCATGTCTCGGTGCCTACGCAATCGGTCTTTTGTAAGTGAAAACAGGGTAGTTTATCCGTAGACTTATTCCTCTTTTCGGGCCCAGAACGGATATTTTGCGCCAAGGCAAACAGCTAGCTTTCCAAAACCGTTAAACTTTTACCTAAAAAAAAAACGCTACTTCTACAGTTACTACTGAGATAATAAGGATAAAATCATGATAATGATATTAATGACAGTTATACTAATAATTAAAATAATAAAAATAACAATGGAAATAATGAAAAGAATCATATAAGTAATAACAATGATACCAATGAAAAGAATAATAATAACGATAACAATAACAATAACATTGAAAATAACAATGATAATAAGGATTAAAATAATGATAAGATAATAACAACAACACCAGTGGATATTTTGTCATGTCCCGGTGCCTACGCGATCGGTCTTTTGTAAGTGAAATCAGGGTAGTTTATCCGTAGACTTTGCGCCAAGCCAAACAACTAGCTCACCAAAACCGTGAAAGCTTTACCTAAAAAAAAAAACGCTACTTCCACAGTTACTACTGTTACAATGAAGATAATAAAGATAAAATCATGATAATGATATTAATGATAGTTATACTAATAATGAACTTAATAATTAGAATAACAATGGAAATAAGGAAAATAATAATATAAATAATAATACTAATAATAATGAAAAAAATAACGATAACAATAACAAGAAAAATGAAAATAATAATAATAATAATAATAATAATAATAATGAATAATAAAATAATAATAATAATAATAATATAATAATGATAGTATGATAATATAATAAAATGATGACAATGACAATAATGATAATAACAACAATGATAATGATTATAATGATCATGATAAGATATCGATAATAATTTCAATAACAATGAAACTGATAAATGAATAATGATAATGATAATAACGATATAAATAATAAATAATGAAAATATATAATAAAATGATATAATAATAATAATAATAATAATAATAATAATAATAATAATAATAATAATAATAATAATAATAATAAAATAATAATATATAATGATAATGATAATGATAATATAATAATAATGATAATAATGATCATAATAATAGTAATGATAATAATACTAATAATGATAATGAAAATAGTTATTATGATAATGTTGAAAATAGTAATAGTGATAATAATAATAATAATAATAATAATAATAATAATAATAATAATAATAATAATAATAATAATAATAATAATAATAATAATAATAATAATGATAATGATAATGATAGTAATAATAATAACAATTAATAATAATAATAATAACAAATGATAATAACAAACAGAACAACAACAATTAATAATAAATATCATCAATTAAAATAATTAATGATATAATGATAATATTAATATGTATAATAAAAAAATAACAATAATAATGATAATAATGATAAACAATTTGATAAAGATAATGATATTGAGGATGATGATGATTATGATAAGAACAATGATAATGATAATAGTAATAATGGTTATGATAACATCTTTTTGGTTATTATCTTTATTGTCATTATTAGTATATCCTTTATTTTTATTACCATTATCGTTATTATGATTTTGTTGATGTTGTTGTATTTGTTGTTGTTGTCGTTATCATTATTGTACTGATGATAATGATAATAATGATGATGATAGTGATATCAGTAATGATAATAATTATAATATTAATGATAATGATAATAACAACAATGATAAGGATTATAATGATCATGATAAAATATCGATAATAATTTCAATAACAATGAAACTGATAATGATAATGATAATGCCAATAACGATAATAATAGTAATGATAATTATAATAATAATAATGATAATTATTATGATTAGTTATTATTGTTAATCATGAGAGCAATAATATGGACAACAATAATAACAATCAAAATAGTAATGTAGTAATAGATTATAGTGATGAAAATATTCATGAAAATGTAAATGATAATATATTTTTTTCTAATATTAATAAAATAAAAAATAGCAACAATGAAAGCAGTGATGATCATAACACTAAAATTAGAAAGTAAAAAATCCCCTTTCAATAATCATAGTATTCACTTCATTTTGTATGACTGTGCATGCTAGTATAATCTTAAAGGTTATAATTGTTATCATTATTTACTCTATTACTGAAAATACAGCTAATATTGCTTTAATTCAAACGATATTTTGTCATGTCTCCGTGCCTACGCAATCGGTCTTTTCTAAGTGAAATCAGGGTAGTTTATCCGTAGACTTATTCCTCTTTTCGGGCCCAGAACGGATATTTTACGCCAAGGCAAACAGCTAGCTTTCCAAAACCGTTAAACTTTTACCTAAAAAAACGCTACTTCTACAGTTACTACTGAGATATAATAAGATAAATCATGATAATGATATTAATGACAGTTATACTAATAATTAAAATAATAAAAATAACAATGGAAATAATGAAAAGAATCATATAAGTAATAACAATGATACCAATGAAAAGAATAATAATAACGATAACAATAACAATAACATTGAAAATAACAATGATAATAAGGATTAGAATAATGATAAGATAATAACAACAACAACAAAAAAAACGCAATAATAAAAATAATAATAATAACCATAGTATTAATTTCATTTTGTATTACTTTGCATGTTTAGTATCATCATAAATTTTATGATTGTTATCATTATTTACTCTATTACTGAATATACAGCTAATATTGCTTTAATTTAGACGATATTTTGTCATGTCCCGGTGCCTACGCGATCGGTCTTTTGTAAGTGAAATCAGGGTAGTTTATCCGTAGACTTTGCGCCAAGCCAAACAACTACCTCACCAAAACCGTGAAAGCTTTACCTAAAAAAAAACACTACTTCCACAGTTACTACTGTTACAATGAAGATAATAATGATAAAACCATGATAATGATATTAATGATAGTTATGCTAATAATGAACTTCATAATTAGAATAACAATGGAAATAATGAAAAGAATAATATAAGTAATGATAATTATACAAATAAAAAAAAATAACGATAATAATAACAAGAACAATGGAAAAAAATAAATAAAAATAAATAATAATAATAATAATAATAATAATAATGATAATAATAATAATAATAATAATAATAATAATAATGATAATAATAATAATAAATGAAATGATAATAATAATGATCAATAATAACAATAGAATGATAACAATGAGAAAATGATAATACAACATGATAATGATCATGAAAAATATCGATAATAATTTAAAATAACAATGAAACTGATAATGATAATGATAGTGCCAATAACGATGATAATAGTAATGATAAATATAATAATAATAATGATAATTACCATTATTAATTATTATTGTTAATCATGAGAGCAATAATATTGCAAACAATAATAACAATCAAAATGGTGATGTAGTAATAGATTATAGTGATGAAAATATTCATGAAAATGTTAATGATAATATATTTTTTTTCTAATATTAATAAAATAAAAAATAGCACCAATAAAAGCAGTGATGATCATAACAATAAAATTAGAAAGTAAAAAATCCCTTTACA
>NW_020872460.1:26099-28599 GCF_003789085.1 Penaeus vannamei
AACGGATATTTTGCGCCAAGGCAAAAAGCTAGCTTTCCAAAACCGTTAAACTTTTACCTAAAAAAACGCTACTTCTACAGTTACTACTGAGATAATAAGGATAAAATCATGATAATCATATTAATGATAGTTATACTAATAATTAAAATAACAAAAAGAATAACAATGGAAATAATGAAAAGAATCATATAAGTAATAACAATGATACCAATGAAAAGAATAATAATAACGATAACAATAACAATAACATTGAAAATAACAATGATAATAAGGATTAAAATAATGATAAGATAACAACAGCAACAACAACAAAACAACAACAATAATAATAATAATTATAATAATCATAGTATTAATTTCATTTTGTATTACTTTGAATGTTTAGTATCATCATAAATTTTATGATTGTTATCATTATTTACTCTATTACTGAATATACAGCTAATATTGCTTTAATTTAGACGATATTTTGTCATGTCCCGGTGCCTACGCGATCGGTCTTTTGTAAGTGAAATCAGGGTAGTTTATCCGTAGACTTTGCTCCAAGCCAAACAACTAGCTCAACAAAACCGTGAAAGCTTTACCAAAAAAAAAAACGCTACTTCCACAGTTACTAATGTTACAATGAAGATAATAATGATAAAATCATGATAATGATATTAATGATAGTTATACTAATAATGAACTTAATAAATATAATAATAATAATAATAATAATAATAATAATAATAATAATAATAATAATAATAATAATGATAATAATAATGAAATAAATAATAAACAATAAAATGATGACAATGACAATAATGATAATAACAACAATGATAATGATTATAATGATCATGATAAAATATCGATAATAATTTCAATAACAATGATGAATGATAACGATAATAATGATATATGATAATGATAATGATAATAACGATCAATAATAATAATTATAATAATAAATGATAATAATAAATAATAATAATATAATAATAATATAATAATAATAATAATGATAATATGATAATATAATAATAGTAATGATAATAATATATAATAAAAAAATAATAATAATAATTAATAAAATAAATAATAATAATATATATATATAATAATAATAAAATTAAAATAATAATAAAATAAATAATAATAATATAATAATAATAATAATAATAATAATAATAATAATAATAATTAATAAATAATGATAATAATTATAATATTAAAAAAAATAACAATAATAATGATAATAATGATTATGATAAAGATAATGATATTGAGGATGATGATGATTATGATAAGAACAATGATAATGTAATAGTAATAATGGTTATGATAACATTTATTTTTTGTTATTATCTTTATTGTCATTATTACTATATCCCTTACTTTTATTGCCATTATCGTTATTATGATTTTTGTTGATGTTGTTCTATTTGTTTTTGTTGTCGTTATCATTTTTGTACTGATGATAATGATAATAATGATGATGATAGTGATATCAGTAATGATAATAATTATAATAATAATAAGAATGATAATAACAGCAATGATAATGATTATAATGATCATGATAACATATCGATAATAATTTCAATAACAATGAAACTGATAATGATAATGATAATGCCAATAACGATGATAATAGTAATAATAATTATAATATTAATAATGATAATTATTATTATTAATTATTATTGTTAATCATGATAGCAATAATATTGACAACAATAATAACAATCAAAATAGTGATGTAGTAATAGATTATAGTGATGAAAATATTCATGAAAATGTTAATGATGATATATTTTTTCTAATATTAATAAAATAAAAAATAGCACCAATAAAAGCAGTGATGATCATAACACTAAAATTAGAAAGTAAAAAATCCCCTTTCAATAATCATAGTATTCACTACATTTTGCATGGCTGTGCTGCTAGTATAATCTTAAAGGTTATGATTGTTATCATTATTTACTCTATTACTGAAAATACAGCTAATATTGCTTTAATTTAAACGATATTTTGTCATGTCTCGGTGCCTACGCAATCGGTCTTTTGTAAGTGAAATCAGGGTAGTTTATCCGTAGACTTATTCCTCTTTTCGGGCCCAGAACGGATATTTTGCGCCAAGGCAAACAGCTAGCTTTCCAAAACCGTGAAACTTTTACCTAAAAAAACGCTACTTCTACAGTTACTAGTGAGATAATAAGGATAAATCATGATAATTATATTAATGATAGTAATACTAATAATTAAAATAGTAAAAAGAATAACAATGGAAATAATGAAAAGAATCATATAAGTAATAACAATGATACCAATGAAAAGAATAATAATAACGATAACAATAACAATAACATTGAAAATAACAATGATAATAAGGATTAAAATAATGATAAGATAACAACAACAACAATAATAATAATGATAATAATAATAACAATAAAAATTATGATAATGACATTAATGATAATAACAACAACGATAATGATTATAATGATCATGA
>NW_020872460.1:48599-56099 GCF_003789085.1 Penaeus vannamei
ATTAGGATTATAATTAATATTAATATTAGCATAAGTATTGTAGTTATTACTATACGCATTTTCATTATTTCTCTAATTATCACTGATTTTATTATAATATTAAAGGTAGAGTTAATACTAATAGTAATGATATTGATGATAGCTGTTAAAAAACAGTAATAACAGCCAGTTCAAAATAATAACGATTACCGCTTCTACGTTTCCTTTAACAATTTGTATATCCTCTGTGAAAGAAAAAAATGGTGTAAATCAATTGAACGTCTTAACTGCCTCGTGTTTCAAGAATTAAGTAATCAAATTTGGTAACAACACAGCTTGTTAGGCAATGCAATTATTCTTTGTAACACTATACGCTCTTCGCAACAGGAATATACAGCATTCTTTATAGAGAAACATGACCACGACTTCAACGTTTGCTCCCCACTCCGGCATGAGCTGCATTCCAGGGCTGCGCGAAATGAACACCTTGGTATAAAGTTTAACTGCCCTGGAAGATCTACTGGACATCGCAACCACTGGCATGTTGCATCGAATATAGATTTTTTTTTTTTTTTTTTTTTTTTTTTTTTTTTTTTTTTTTTTTTACCTCGAAAGGGAAAAAATAAGTGTCTATTTCCATTCACCGGAAATGTAATGTTTGATAAGATACGTAAAAAGTGTGTTACTACTACTTTTCAGTATATTGGTATGTGTGATCTGCTGATCTACTTATTTTATGTATATGTTATTAAACTCACTAGTGTTTTTTATGCATGGTATTTATGGTGCATGTCTACAATATGCTATAGAAGTTAAAAACATGCTAACAGATACCGAAGGCTTGAATAAGACGGTAACTTCTCCCACTGATCACTGCTACAAATATCAGAAACCATTATACCCTCTTTAGGCACCCTGTTGACCACTTGGTTCGCAGCGGTCCGAGGCTTTGTCTACTGGAAGGCAAACGACCATTAGCATATGGTTCGGTGGTCCTCATTATACATCATATTTAGGAGCTATTGCCTGTCTCCCTTCTGTCTCTTAGCCAAAATATGTTGCCTCTTTAGCAATCAATATAGCCCTTCAGTCACACTTGTGGGCTGCCTTTACCATCCACTCCATATCAAGTGTCCATACGCATGGTCTACTTCACGTTATTACAAGGTCTGTTAGGCCCAACAAGAGCAGGAGGCAGCGGCTCTCATGCTTGACGGCCGATACCACAGCCTTATGCTCTCGCTGAATAAGGCTTAGTTCCCCCTTACCTCCTCTCCCTTTCCCCTTTTCCCTCCCTTTCCCCGTCTCTCCCTCCTCTTTCTCTCCATCTCCTTCATAAAAATAAACCGAAAATTCCCTCCACCTGGACTAAATACCGTCCTAATTTACGGCCATTAATCAAGCTGAATATAAGAGGCCATCGCGAGTGCCATCACGACCTCGCACGCGTCGCGAAATGGCCGGGATATGCACGGGGGGGGGGGGGGGGGGTCAAGAGGGCCGGAGACTTGGCCGGAATTAGTATGCAGAGGCGCTGTTAGATCTGCAAGAAAGTGCCTAGAAAAGTCCTTGGGCTTTTTTATGATGGATATGGGGGTGGATATATAGGGATTATGGTATAAGTATCATAAAGTAAACTGATATATTTAAATAGATTAATAAATTTGATACTACGTCAACACAGAAGTTAATAAATGTATACACAAAATAAAATACATGAATATTTATATATCTGTCTATTAATGTGCCCCCCCCCCCTGTAAATAAAACTGTAAATTCGTGTGTTTGTGTATGTGTGCGAGCGTGTGCATATATACATACATACATATATATGTATATATATATATATATATATATATATATATATTATATATATATATATATATATATATATATATATATATATATATATAATATATATATATATATATATATATATACATATATTTGTGTGTGTGTGTGTGCTTGTGTGTGTATATATATATATATATATATATATATATATATATATATATATATATATATATATATATATATATATATATATATATATATATATATGTGTGTGTGTGTGTGTGTGTGTGTGTGTGTGTGTGTGTGTGTGTGTGTGTGTGTGTGTGTGTGTGTGTGTGTGTGTATTATACATATACATACATATAGTTAAAGAGACAGAGAGATTCAGGTATGTATATACTAGTATGGTAGGAAATATACATGGAAAAAAGTGTGTAACTGAACTGCAAAGAGAACCAAGATGTTGCAATAAGCAGAGAGTTACCACAGTTGCTGAATCATCGTGGGATGATCATGAATGCAATTAGACAAGGGAAGGCAAGGGCGCTCTCCTGAGTGAGCGTGAAGAGCTCTTCCTTGATTTTTGTTTTTCTCTCTTTCTCTCTCTCTCTTTTTTATTATTACTTTTTTCTTTGCGCGACTGATCGAGTAGATAAAGGTAGTGTATTCGGAGCAAATTTTGTATTGTTTCTACTTTTTTCCCCTTTTTAATTCTTTGTAATTATATGTGACTAATTCTTATGATAAGGAGAAACATGATTATTACTTATGGTTGGCGTGTACTTTCAGTCGAATTCATTGGTGTCACCACACCTGAAAATATATACGAACTACAAGCAGCTTTATACCCAATGATACATGTGTAAATCTGACAATAGAAAAAAGTAGGTTGAAGGCTGGTTCTTAATCTTTTTTTCAGCGACGCCTCCTCTAGGAAATGGTTCTCCCTTATATCCGCCCCCCCTCCCCCCACACTCCCTTCCTCGTGGGTTTTGAGGGTGAGGGTGGAAGTTCAGTATGTACATAAAACGGCAAGTCTAAGCAGGCTACAAAAAGTTAAAAGTTAGTAAAAATAAAGACATTCTTTTGCATTTTTCAAAGACTCGGTATTAGCCCACCCTCTTCTTAGGAGAAAGATAAACGTAGTTAGAGAAGTTCCTGCTTTTCCTCCTTAGGGCTCGCGACCCTTAGAAATTTCGATGGCTACCCATGTCAAGAATCACGGTTTTACCCTCCTGTAGTTGTGGAATATATTACTCCATTGCAGACGCTGTGTAACCAGAAACAACAACGGTAAATTGAAAGGAAGCGACGAAGAGTGTTTAATCAAATATGGGAAATCGGTTTAGTTACTACAATTTTACTAAAGTATAGAACAAACCTAATAACTACTACAATATGACTAAAGTAAGTATATAACAACCCTATTCACTATTACAAAAAAAAAACAATTATAAGGATAATAAACAGGGCACTATACATCAGTTCTAAAAATTCAAACACGTAAATGAAAGTAGCAAGTGTCAGGTGATTTGAATAGAAAAAGGCGACATCAGTTCAGTATATGTTAAAAGAAAAGAAATGCAGTAGTCGAAGGCCGTTCATTCCTGTAACATAGAGAGTTTGTTATTTGAGATGTCTGAACGTGTAAATGTGAGCTTCGATTGGCATCTTGATTCGAGACAATACCTACGGCGCAAAATAATATGGATTCACGTTATCTATCAACCACGTAGTTTACAGTACCATAAAGAAGTGACAATGAGGTAGCATTTGTATATAAAAGGTGCCCCGCGCGTAGACACCTCCGTCAACTCTCCTGCCTCGGGTGACCTACTTCACGTGTGTGTGTGTGTGTGTGTGTGTGTGTGTGTGTGTGTGTGTGTGTGTGTGTGTGTGTGTGTGTGTGTGTGTGTGTGTGTGTGTGTGTGTGTGTGTGCGCCGCTTGGATAGATAAATATAGGTGTAGATATATAATATATATAATATATAAATAAATATACATATTATGTTTATATTTGTTCATTATATAATCACACATACTGTATGTATATATGTATACATACAAACATATATATGTATATATATGTATATTATTATATATATATATATATATAATATATATATATATATATATATATATTTATATATATATGTATATTTATATATATATAAATATATATATATATATATATTTATTTATTTATATATATATATGAATTTTATACATATACATGCATGTATGTGTATTTATGTATGTATATATGAATGAATAAGTATGTGCGTATAGATATCAGCGTTGCCGAAAGTTGGACATCTAATCTAGCTTCATTTCACTTTCGTAATTACTTCTACTCTAGTAACTAATTGTATATGCAGACCAGACAACGGATATTACCATTAACCCGCAATTACTTCCATGAAAACTTACGAAGGCAAGGAGGGCGAAGAGGAGAAGGGGCCAAGAGGAAGAAGCAAGAGCAGCCAAAGTAATATCATCGCAGTCAAATTCGTCATGAAATTCGCATGGTGACTCGCCGAATGGGCCAATGTTGCGAAATAAACGAGCGGAAATGGAGGGGCCGTCGGCTAATGGGAACCTGAAGGGGCCGACTGCTTGTTGGTCTGTCATAAGCGCGTTGATGAATGGTAACCTAATGGCACCGCGCAGGCTTTTTAACCACTTATGAGAGTACAAATTGCTTGGGTTATTCTTAATTGTTCTGAATAGCGTCGTCAGATAGCATAATATTAGTAATAAATAGGACGCTGTAATATCTGTTTTATACATAGATTGAACTAGTTTCTATGAAGTAATTATACTGTTCATTGTGACAAAGACAGAAAATGTTTGAATGAACATGAAAATTCTCCTCGCACAAGAGATATTCATATAGCTGTTAAGTATTTCTGATTAACTTATAGTCAAACCGCATCAAACCGCATTTTCATCCATATTTATTTTCCTTACGATGATCATAAACTTGCTAAAGCCTCTTTCAAAATGTCCCGACAAAAAACATTTACAAATATAGAAATCAGAAGCATGAACAGCTTGAATTTCAGTCGTATAATCCTTTTTTTTTTTTTTTTTTTTTTTTTTTTTTTTTTTTTTTTTTTTTTTTTTTTTTTTTTACAAACCCCAACTAATAAAAAAGTGAATCGAATAAAAAGAAGTGTCTCAAGTACGAAGTTAAAACGAATAAGTGCTTCGATTCCTGGGTGCCTATTGCAGATACGTCATGGTCTGTTGAGCGATGAGTGTTTTTCTTGGTAACAAGGAGCACACGTGTAGCTGTGTAATGACGAGGGGCAGCAATATTACGGATGGAATATTGAGTTCTCATTATGTAAAAGTATAGAAATCGTGAGCGTAATCACAATAACGTCTAAAGCAAATATAACAAAATATTGACGATATTGATAATACTAATAATAATGATAACAGTGAGAAGAGTAATAATAATGGCAATGATACGATATGATGAAGATAATAATATAATAATGCATATTAACAAAATGCAATGATAATAATGTAATATAGTAATAAGAAGTGATAACACAATACTAATAATAATGATTAAAACAACAATAATGATGACGTTATTACCATTATTGTTATAATTATTGTTATTGACAATATTGATGATAACAGTGAGATAATAATAATAATCGCAATGATAATAATGTAATAATAGTAATAAGAGTGATAACACTAATACTAATAATAAATGATATTAAAAACAACAATAATGATGGTATTACCATTATTGTTAATTATTGTATTGATAATAATAATCATATTAACAAAATCAACAATAACAGCAATGATAATATGTAATAATAGTAATAAGAGTGATAACACTAATACTAATAATAATGATATTAACAAAACAACAATAATGATACGTTATTACCATTATTGTTATTATTATTGTTATTATGATTACTATTATTATCATCATTACTGAAGATGGTGATATGAATAATAATAATGATAATAAGGATGTTGATGATAGTAATAACAATAATCACAATAACAAATAAATAGATAAATAAATAAGCAAAATAAATAAACAAGTTTCGAGATCCTCAAGAAAAATGACATGTCCTGGACGTGTTGCGTCATACTTCTAATCAGCTGGAACTAAGAAGCCTAACAGACGAGTCTTTTGCTGTGCGGTTGATTATAAAATATGGGATAGAGCAATTCCAAAATTCATGGCGTTGAGGTCGACTTTGTCCATTTTCCTAACTTTATCCAGAGCCTTAAGGATTTGTGTAGGATTATAAAAGTTTCAGGTGACTAATGGTGTAGCATTATGTAGTAAATTTCTCTCTCGCTCTCTTTCTCTCTCTCTTCCTTCCTCCTTCTCGCTTTATCTATATATATCTTCATATGCCAGTATATGTACACTCGCACACACACACGCACACATATATGTTTGTGTTTATCTGTAAGTATATTATATATATATATATATATATATATATATATATATATATATATATATATATATATATATATATATATATATATATATATATATATATATATATATATATATATATATATCGCACACTTACGTATGTGTGTTTGTATATATCTGTCTATCTAATAGATAGGTATAGAGACAGACATAGATATATAAATAAAGAGATAGGTACTAATGAGTGAAACTACAGCTGAGCCAACTCGGCCTACTGACCTACAGTTCACCCAACTCTGATTAACTGAACAACTATTCTCTGCTGAACTACAGATGTCACAACTTCCCCTCTTCCTTGGAAACACCTTTCGAGCACATTAGCCCACCTGTTCCACCAAGCGAAAACCTTCCTGCCAATCCAATCTGTTGAGCTTATTCATACAATTTCTGTTCCGTTGACCGTATCTATAGCTTTTATTCCACTTGGAAGCATCTGATGAAATAGAGGTTGTTTTGCTTAAATGACCTACTTACAGGAATAGGATGATCACGCCTTTTAGCTTCAATATCCATGCCAAAAAAGTGTAATAATACTAATTTCTTGCCTTACTTTGCTGCTCCTTTGCTGTTGGTAAATAACCTCAAAATCAAGTAGAAAGGGCCGAGAGAAGCAAATCGTATTAGCTGCTGACGCGGCTTCAACACTTCTTCCACAAAGGCAAAGTTACTATTCGTCCAGGCGAGCGCAGAGCGTGTCCTGGTATCCAAAACAAAGGGTTTGTTCAGGCAGCTTGATCGCTTTGCAGATAACGCCTTTGAGAAGTTCTGTATATTAAGTTCAAAAGCACGAAAATGTGAAACATGTAATATAATAGGTTGCGAGGAATATATATATATATATATATATATATATATATATATATATATATATATATATATATATATATATATATATATATATATATATATATATATATATATATATATATATGATAAATGAAACTACACACAATAAATAAAATATGTGTGCTAGTTTAATTTCATATATAAATATATTTGTGTATTTATGTGTGTGCGTATACATTATGTATATGTGCGTGTTTGTCTGTGCGTGTGTGTATGTGTGTACAAATGTGTACGTAACGTTTCCAACACGTCAAAAGTTCCTCATCGGACGTATAAATAACCGAAATGGATCTATTTTGGTTATCCGTTTGTCTTGACGAGTTTGCAATGTTACGATTCAATTTAACTTCTTACTGTTACTGTTCCCCTATCAGTCTTCGCATACACATAC
>NW_020872460.1:66099-68599 GCF_003789085.1 Penaeus vannamei
GGAAGATGAAGGAGGATTAGGAGGAGAAGAATATGTAGAAAAAGAATAAGAAGGAGGAGAAATAGGAGGAAAAGAAAAAGAGTGATAATTAGAAAATCAACCAGAGTAAGAAGAACGAGAAAGAAGAAAGGGCGATGGAGGGAATATAAGGATAACGAGAGGAGGAATAGGAAGAGGAAGAGAACAGAAGAGAAGAGGGAAGGAGGAAAAGGGAGGTGGAAGAACAAGAACAAGACGGAGAAGAAGGAAAAAGGAGAGAAGGAGAAAGTAGAGGAGGAAATAGAAAGTAGAAGAAAAAGTAAGAGAAGGAAAGGATGAGGAAAAAGTAAAAAAAAATATATATATAACAATAACAAGACCCATAGCACGCGTTAGAGAGAAAAAAAAATGGCTTGCAAAATGGACGTACAGTCATTTGATAACACCGTCTTGTGTGTGTGTGTGTTTCTGTGTGCGATTATGTATATACGTACGTGTGAATGTGTATGTGTGCTTATGTGAGTGTAAGTTTGCTCTCAGTAATGAATATTATACAGAGCCAGTTAATGAAAATGAATCCATCTCCCTTTGAGAGCAGAAAGGTCAATGGAAATGATTCCCCTTCTTAATTTATCATGAAAGGGGGATAAATCATACCATTAGAGTATTTGCTAGATTTGCATCCATAATGGTATCCCGTATACTTAAGGCAAATGATAATAGTCTTCCAGGGCAATCACTGAAATTGGAGAATTCATCATTATCACCATTATCATAACTGTTGTTGTAGCTGTCATAAGTACGATTTATTTGTTTCATTACTAGTTACCTCCGCCAAGGAAGCTATGTTTTTAGTAGCGTTGATTAGTTATTCAGTTGGTTAGCAGGTATAAAAAAAAAAAAAAAAAAAAAAAATGCCAGAGGTGTCTCTTAGCCCAAATTAGATGCCATTAAATTTTGTTGGTGATCCAAATCATGATCCGGATCCTGCGCAGGATAACTCAAAAAGTCATGACCAGATTTTCATGAAATGTCTTATACCAACTTCCAAATTCCTGGTGTGTCTTTTTCCGAATTCATTTTTTTATTTATTTATTTTCTTTTAAGGATGGCCCTTATTGCTTTGGCAGTATAAGCTCTCTAAGTACTTCTAGTGACCCCCGCCAAGGAGGTTTTGTTTTTGCAAGTGTTGGTTAGTTTGTTGGTTAGTTGGGTAGCAGAATAACAAAAAAGTTCTCAACAGATTTTTATTTTAAACAAAATACCAGAGGTGTGTCATTAGATTTTGGTTTTGATCTGGCAACTACGCAGTATAACTCCAAAAGTGATGAACAGATCTTTATGAATTTTTTACCATTAAATTATTGTGATCCGGATCCAGGATATTTTAAAAGGATTCATTAGCACTGCGAGATCGGTAAAAGAGGTGATTTTAATGTAATTCTTCAATTGTGAATATTTTTATTACATCAGTGACCCTATTGCTTTGGCGGAGGTATGCGCTCTCTCAGTGCTTCTAGTTGTTTTCATATTACCTTTCTCCTTAATATTATTATTATAATCATCAACACAACTATATATCATCCTCATTATCATCCTCGCCATCATCCTCACCCTGACTGGTTTTGATTATATCTCCTCAGAAATATAGACATCAGCGAGATTACAGTCTATCAGTCGGTTTATCAAAATTGTGCGAGGTCCGATCAAATCAACATTTATTATATGGACATGCATTTACACAGAAATAGATGCATATCCATCATCAGTCTAGACGCGCATATCTATCATATAGATAAATAGATGTATATACACCTGGTAGATTACACAGATATGAATTTATTTCCTGTGCATATGCAGGTCTGTATAAGCGAATATTGACTGGGTCGGGCTTCGCATAATTCGAACAAACCGGTCGTATGTTTATATCAGACAGGAATTGACGAACCACCCGACAAGCATCCGTGTTACTCGTTATCCGTATAATTGTTGCCACGACTTGGATAATTTGAAGCTGCCCGATGCGGTGTTTACAGTCCCCCCCCCCCACCGTCCCCTCCCCTCGCGACGGTATGCAGCTTCCATTGATTTTCTTTTCTCTTTATCAAATTTTCTATGGATGGGTCCTGCTCGCTTAAAGGCCGGTTTGGTAACCAGTTCAATTTACGTGCATCGTCATGGCAATGTTATCATTATCACTAATATTGTTATTGTTGTTATCATTATTATACTTTTCATTATCATTATAAATATTACCATTAAATATTGTTTTTATAATTATTCTTATCATCATCATCATTATTAATATATTAATACATCATCATCATCATTATTAATATAATTAATAACATCATCATCATCATCATTATTATTAATATAATTAATAACATCATCATCATTATTATTAATATAATCAATAACATGAGTATTATCACCATCATTAATATCACTATTATAATCATCATCATCACCACTTATCCAACTCAATGTTCACTGATTTCGACACTGAAGCCGCGCCGTT
>NW_020872460.1:78599-81099 GCF_003789085.1 Penaeus vannamei
ACTCACCAATCATTAATTACAGAGACGATATATATACTATATCATATATTATATATATATATCTGACAATTTGAGTAAGGTTTTTATATAGGTTAACTTGTAGGTTTAAGATTTACAGTATTCCTGTTAATAGGACAAAATATAACCAGTTATAACTACCAATATGTATTCGTCCACTAACGTTATATCTTAATGAAATCACTATTGGCTATTAATTATATAAATAAGATTAATATATATATCTATATATATAAGTAATATAATATATATATAGAAATAACATTTAAAATTAAGGAAGTATGATATATAGGTATATCATTGTTATAGGTTCGGTTATCGTGTTAAATTATAGGTAATTAGGTTATGGTAAATTATATATAATGTACCATTCTATAAATAATTAACACTACGGATAACTTACAATTTATACGATATAATTTACACAATCTCAAACATAATATTATAAACTATACTAGAATTAGAGTGAAATTGCACTATACAATATACACACCACGCATCGAAGTACAACACATACAACACATGCAACAATCACGACAACAGACAACTTACACACACAACACATACGTCTATATCAAGCTTAGGTAAGTTAGTAACACACTCAAGTACATATTTAAGTACTATACTAATATATATAAGGATATTTAATTATATATACCAAATATAAACTAGAAAGATCCAATTATTGATTATCCATTCAAAATATATATATATTATATAAAATTTACTAAATCTAATTATATAACTATAACTAAAATATAATATATATATATACATATATTAACTATATCAGTATAAATAGTACTATGATAATATATATTTTATAACTATATATGAGTTAATATATATATAACTATAAAATGGGGAGAGATATATAGGTATAGGTGTTTTATAATAGTTGTTAGGTATTAGCGTTCAAGCATCAAGCAGCTCCTAGTTAACAACAGCCTCCATTAATATATAGTAGTATAATATTAATTATAAGAAGTATATATATATATAATAATAATAGGATATATCAGTAATGTAATAATTAATATTTAATAATATTATATATATACTTTTACAGACGTAGGATTGCACTTAGAGATTTTAGAGTAACTTTCCGACTATTGGTAGTTTAAAAGATAGCTAAGTATGTGTTTTGACAAACACAAACACAACACAACTATCTATCTATCTATCTAATCTGTACATATAAAATCTAAAGCTCTCTTCTATGTGTGGATGTAATGTAAATTTGTGTGTGGATCTATTTACGTCAGAAGATTTCCAAACCGACTGGAACCTTTTATTCTGCTTTTTTCTCTTTTCCCATTCTAAAGAAAAGAAAGATAAGTAAAGAAAAACTTGATATACAGTATAAAGGCATTCTCTGAAATAAGTTAGATTGCAAGAGCGATAATTTGGGCTCGAGACTCTGTTACTTGGTTGTTGCAAGGAAAGTCGCGTCCACGCAGTATATCTCAATAGGGATGAAAAATGTCTTAATTATAAAATGTAATGTGGTATCATTCACGATCAAGATCGGAAACACAGAACATTACAAGGAATTGCCACCTGAATTGGGTCATGTTAGCGCAAGGTTCCCATAAAATACCAATGCATCTCAATCCCAATATACAATCCCGCTCGGGGTCTCAGTTTCAGATTTCCTTGTTCAAACATCAGTTTATAACGTGTGTGTGTGATTAAGTATAACTATAATATATACTATATTATATAAATATAATTATCATACTATATATACCATTATATATTAATTAACATAGTAACTATATATACTTACATAATGTTAATATATTTACTATACAATACTACATATATATATATATATATATATACTATATATAATATAATTATTATTTATATATTATATATATTAAATAATACTATTTAATATATATTAATAATATAATATAATCTACTATAGGTCATATAGTATAGTATGTATGTATGTGTTGTTGGTGTATATATATAAATATATATATTAAATATATAATATAATATACATAATCTACTATAAATAATAATAAATATAAAAATATATTTAAATATAATATAATAATAAATAAAGCATATATTATCTGTATATATAGATACATAGAATAGATGATAGATAATAGATTAGATAAGTATAGAAAGAAGATCGGATCAGATAGATAATAGATAAGATAGATAGATAAGATATATAGATAATAGATAGATAGATAGATAAGGATAGAGATAGATAGATTAGAATAGAATAGATAGATAGATAGATAGATAGATAAGTATAGATAATGGATGGGAATATAGTAGATAGATATATATAGTCATATAACATACATACATACATAGATCTATAGACAGATATATATGATAATATATATACTAAATTATATATATAGAGGAGAAGCACGAGAGAGGGAAGAGAGAGAGAGAGAGAGAGAAGAGAAGAGAGGAAGAGAGAGAGAGAGAGAATGAATCTATATATATATAT
>NW_020872460.1:86099-91099 GCF_003789085.1 Penaeus vannamei
AGGGGGTTTGGGAAGAAAAGTGAAAAGAATCTTGGCGAATGAGAAAGTTACTCGGCATACCTTTCTAATTCGTGTGTTTGTGTTTGTGTGCGCGTGCGTGTGCGTGAGAGAGAGAGAGAGAGAGAGAGAGAGAGAGAGAGAGAGAGAGAGAAGAGAGAGAGAGAGAGAGAGAGAGAGAGAGAGAGAGAGAGAGAGAGAGAGAGAGAGAGAGAGAGAGAGAGTTTACGTGTACCTAATGTGACAAAACTGGCACTTTCAGGCGGAACTAAATGCCTACGTAAGTACGATAAAAGATATATAAATAAAACAACGTAGATGTCTTCCGTCTGCACCTGACAGTAAAGAAAGAAGCAACATGTCTGCAAAGTTTCTCCCAAGGTTCACAGATTTGCGGCGACGGACGACACGGAATTCTACAACAGGAGGAAGAAGTGGAGACGAAGTTCGAAAGTTTCACGTCGGATTTTTCGGATTTTTGGACACGTAAGACGAATCGGAAAATCGGTCGCGGAATGTGATGCTGTATTTGTTTCTCACTGTTCTTGTTGTGGTTGTCGATGTTTTATTTTTATTTACTTTTTTATACAATAAGCCATTGTTTCCAGCTCTAAATGTATCATACATAATGTGACGGAACTGGTACGGTGAGAATTATTATCTTCTTAACATCTGTACTTTTGCAATGTGTTTGCAATATATAGTGCAACGTTGATGAGGGAAAATGGACAAGGGAAAGAAGGAAAAATCCATAAGGATAAAAGGAGCTTTCATTTTCTGTCCTTTCATAACAGCAATATTATTAGTGCTAAAAGTAATGGTAATAACTGTAATAAATGGTAATAAAACGAACACCATTGTGTTCGTTTTATTACATAGAATGAGTGTTGTAAGTAATAAAAGCATTAGTGCATACAGAAATTTTAGCGTTATCACTATTAATAATAGCAATATTATTATTATTATTATTATTATTATTAGTAGTAGTAGTAGCAGCAATAGTAGTAACTGTTGCTGTAGCTGTAATAATAGTAGTAACAACATTATCAAGATCACTGAAATATTGATATTTTCTTTTGTCCAAGATAGTATCCATCATTATAAATCATAATATCGGTATCACCATAACTAAACTAAAAGCTGCATACATGGCAAAAGTGTGCTAGTATTGTTCTAATCGAGCAGTGCCTGGAATTAGTTTTCCAAAGTATTAGGAACTACTGAAGTATCATTAGTATTAGGGCATCTAGCATTCAGATAGTTCGTGTTACGTATTGTTTATAAAACGTGAAAAAGTATCATAATAGACCCCTAGCCTCCGAAACCATACTTTGATTTTATCTCAAGGAAGTAGAGCCAGATTAACAAAGGGTACAGAACTTCCCTTAACAAATCTAAGGACTTTCTGAAGAAAAAAAGTTTCGAACTCCAAGACTGTTCTACAATTTGTCTCCAAGCCGGACTAAGAACCGTAATCAAGATACTTGTCTCGGGACCCAACTGCCAGATACAATGAATATCTCCCGAGTGGGTTGCAACAGGACAAATGCTGGTCGTTCAAGAGGTGCCCTCGAGTTGTCCAGGGATTCGCCCGAAACCTGTAGTTACGACTTTGCCTTGTACTAGAAAATTGTGTCCTTGGCGATTTTGTCATAATGTTACAATTCAAAGTACACACTTTTAACTAATACATGTTACAGTGGAATATAATAACATTTCATTATAACAATAAAACCAAACAGACATTTAAACGTGATATTTCTGTGTACGTTGACATTGTGTCCTTGGGTACATGACCGGCGGTAATTGCATATCTCGAGGAGTAAATGGCTTAATAATCGTGCATTAACAAATTTAACGGGGTCTACAAGATGCCTGTTATCTATCCATCAAGAGTATTGAGGAAAAAAATGGAAAAGAACGGTAGAAACGGCACCAATAACCCTAACCATTTCAGATGAAGTTGGCTTAGTTTTATTTCCTCTGCTTTCCTATATTGCTACATATCTTACAAACAAATCGTTAGGATTGGATTACTGACACCAATTTTGCCACGATCATTGTTTTCCGAGGAAGGTCTTTTCTTCAGTATTGTCCTCTTCAGCGCCCTAAAATGGCTAGTTTGAAGGCAGTCCTTATATCTCTCAGACACCTCCAGACACACCGTACAATTTGGGCGAAACAAATGCCAACTACATTTTTGTAAGAAGTCATAAACAAGTCTACAGAGACTGAGGAGTCTCTGACTTTCCATGCCGACCCATTTCTTGATTTTTAAAAATAATATATCGCATCTAAAGCTTAGGTCTGTATGTTATGAATCTGAATCTGCAAATAATACTTCCCGGAAGACTTACTTTCGCATATGACAACCTCTGCACGACTTATTAGCCCCACCCATGTGTCTCTACTAAACAATCAAATCAAACAAAACAAAAATGTGACGCATTTTATGTGTATCAAACTACACTTCCCATCCCAACACGCAAGATTAATTGAGCATTTCCTCCCTACCAGACTGAGTTTTTTAACAAGAAAGTTTGCTAATAACACCGTGTCATCCGTAAGACATGGAGAGATATTCCGCATTTCCGTTAGGCTACGAAACATCACTGCAAACTCCTCTCTCTCGCTACTCTCCTCCTCTCCTCCTCCTCTCTCTCACTCGCTCTCACACACACACTCTCTCTCTCCCTCTCCCTCTCTCTCTCTTTGTTTGTGACAAAATGTAATACACAAATTATACGTTAGATTGATGTGTTAGATTTGAATCTGCTCCTGTTATGAGGTAATACCTTTTTAAAATAAACTTTATTATTTAGGTTTATCATTGGCTAGTATTGCAAATATGTATCATGATATTGTTATCCCATCGGTGAATATTTCTAACAGTTTTCCATAACTGCATTTGTTACCAAAACATATTATCATCATCATTAAGAGTAATCGTATTAATTAACAATCATCATCAATATAGACTGCCTAATCCGAATACCAGTGAACGAAACACAAACACAAAAGTGGCCAATGAAACCTACTCTTTTACAACCAACAAACAAAAGCCACAATTTCTTATCGAAGAAAAGGCAAAGGGCAGTAATCTTTTCCTTTTCCTCAGCAATCGGCAGCGTAGGTGTGAATCAGATTACGTAGGGGTGAATTTAGGCCAGATGTTGGGATTCGGGTCTGGATTGGAGTAATGGACTGACACTGTGACACGAGAGATTAGAGATTAGGTATTGACTTCGGGAACTATATAAAAAAAAAGATGAGCTTTTTTTAAATTGTGATTTCGATTGATTGTTATTCATCATTTTTAGTTAGTTTGCTGTTAATTTATCATTAATACATTATTCTCTCTCATCACCATCGCAGTATGCCTCCCTCCACCACCATCGTTATTATTATTATAAACGATTCATGGGTATTACCATCTTTATTACTGTATAATAATTATTATGCTATGTGCTAATAAGGAAAGAAAATGCCGATATGGAGAAACTTACTGTGCCACTGAAATATCATCGATAAACACCAAAGGCCCCGGTGTTTCAATTTGCACGAGACGTTTCAAAAAAATGTGTCGAACCCGTGCCGGAACCTTTGAACTCCTGGGGTCATTCAATTAAGCGATAATTAGTGTGGTTCTTTTTTTCACTCTTTAAAGCATTGGTACTGAATTTACTTTTTGTATGGCCAATTTTTTTGCATGTTCCTTTTGTTGGTTAATTTTACATTTTGTCAGCTAATACACTTATATATTGCAGGTGAAGTTGATAAAAATGGTAATGTTAAACTATCTTGTTTAGTTATCGAGTGTTGGGTTGACGTCTGGTACGTGTAGGTTTAATAAATGTTGGTATGCTCCAAATGCCTTAATGTAATATTGCTCTCTCTCTCTCTCTCTCTCTCTCTCTCTCTCTCTCTCTCTCTCTCTCTCTCTCTCTCTCTCTCTCTCTCTCTCTCTCTCTCCATGGCCCCGTTCAGTAACTATTAGATTCAGTTATTGATAGTTATGAATAATGCAATGGTGTCAACAGGTATGAGACAAGAACAGTTTCTGAAGAGATTGCAGTTCTATTTGATATGTGAAGGATAATCATATGTAGGTATTAAATGTGAGATAAAATTCAATTTAATTCGATGTCAAAATGTTCATATTCCGGCATGGCCCCAAGAGAAGTCTACAATAAATATTTTCTATAATTTGATGACAACCGGAAAGTGATTGCAGTTTGTTCGGTTTTATTGAATCAAGTAACACAGAAAACGACTACCTAGTTTATAAGGACGACTAAAACAATGGCTCAGCTTCGAGAAGAGCTTTATATTTGACTTTATTTCTCGGCTATCCTGTCAGACTTATTTGACGTACATTAAGATCACATGTAGCTTATGCGGATATATACATGTACTTACATATGTGTGTGTTGTGTGTGTGTGTGTGTGTGTGTGTGTGTGTGTGTGTGTGTGTGTGTGAGAGAGAGAGAGAGAAATACATATATGAGTTATACAAGCAAAGCAAACTGACTCTGTGATCCAATGCAGTTTTGTGATTTTTTTCCCTGCAAAAGCACAACAGAAACTTGAATTATGTAAAAATCACACATAGCTTCACATAAACACAGCCACTGAAGCTAATTCAAACAAACCTAACGTACCCTGTTTGGCTTTATAAAAACGTACTCGAGCAAAGTACTGCATAAGTCTATTGTGTCTTATGCAGCAGAACACAAATCTGTTTCATTTTACCAGGTATTTCGGTTCACCTCCATTTCCTGTCCTGTTCTCTCTCTCTCTCTCTCTCTCTCTCTCTCTCTCTCTCTCTCTCTCTCTCTCTCTCTCTCTCTCTCTCTCTCTCTCTCTCTCTCTCTCTCTCTCTCTTATTCTTTTTTTCTTTTCCTGTATTTCTCTCTTCTCTGCCCCCCCCCCACCTCTCTCTCTCCCTCTCTCTCTTTTTCTCCCTCTCTCCTCTCTCTCTTTCAGTCTGTTTATGTGTCTTA
>NW_020872460.1:93599-106099 GCF_003789085.1 Penaeus vannamei
CACACACACACACATATATGTAATGGTCCAATGGTTAAAGAATTTAATTGAATTCCCTTCGTAACAGATGCAATTGAGGAAGCATAAGTTTATAGCGGTAGAGTACTGGCTTTCCAGGCGCAAAGTTCCGGGTTTGCGCCGGCGAGTCGATGTGTCTGTGTGAGGGAAAGGGTGTCTGTTGGGTGGGTGTACATGTATGTATGTAGGTGGGTGTACATGTATGTTTGTAGGTGGGTGTACATGTAAGTATGTGGGTGGGTGTACATGTATGTACGTGGGTGGGTATACGTGTATGTGTGTAGGTAGGTGTACATGTATGTGGGTGGGTGTACATGTATGTACGTGGGTGGGTGTACGTGTATGTATGTATGTATCCATGAAGCTTAATATATACATTCGAGGTTGGAAAGGAACCCGTTTCCGTAAATCTCAGTTGTATTATCGTTATGTCACTCACAAAACAGGAATCAACGCAGCAGTAATATCAGACATTATGAGTCTAATAAACATCGATAAAGAAATCCATCCTGCCACTGAGCGAATTGCGTTCAGTAGCCAAGCACAGCACTGTGTAGTAGACTTGAGTATGTCAATATCGCAACCTGTAACTCACTCAGATCGTAACATTCTTTCCACCGTGTTTATGCGCATATATATAAAAGGCACTGGTCCTGTTTAAAGTACGAACACTCATTAAAAAGCAAAATAAACTGAGTAGCGTTGCAGTTCTGTTCACAAGAAACTGTACAAACATCAATATCAAGATTCCAGTCTGTACACACGCAATAAATTCTTCCACTTAACGGGAATGTCAAAATGGAAGATACACAAAGGAACAGCAGTAATAAAATAAGGGAATGGCGAACGATTGATAGGAAAGCGAGTTAAACGAAAGAGGGAAACATCAAAGATGGCGATAATGAATGGTAGGGGTAAAGAGTACGCTGTCATTTGCGGTGTTGACAAAGAAATAATTGATAGTTTCGGGAGAACGGGTGTCGAGTAGTTACTCCGGGAGTTCGTTCTTATTAACGGGTATACTGTCATTGGGAAAGGGGATGAGTGATTTTGTCGAGTAAAATATGTAATATACTGATGATGAAAAGGAAATCTGAAAGGAGAACCCGGAGGGCTGGTTATTGACTAGGAGATGCAGTCTGGAATGAGAATGATACAATACATGTTATATTAAGCATATCATCCCTTATTTGGATAACTGGTGGACCAGACTTTCCGCTTGACAACAACCAAGTACAGAGTCTTCGAGACCAAATTAGCGCTCTTGCAATCTAACTTGATTTCAGAGAATACCTTTATGACCTGAATATCAAGTTTTTCTTTCTTTTTTCTTTTCTTAGCATGGGAAAGAGAAAAAGCAGAATAAAAAGTGTCAGTCGGTTTGGATGTCTTCTGACGTAAATACATCCACACACATATTTACATTCATCCATACATAGGTAGATAGCTAATATATATATATATATATATATATATATATATATATATATATATATATATATATATATATATATATAGAGAGATGGATATGATACAAGTGTGTGTGTGTGTGTGTGTGTGTGTGTGTGTGTGTGTGTGTGTGTGTGTGTGCATACACATTTATATGTACATGCGTGTCTGTCTGTGTATATATGTGAGAGAGAGGATGGATGAACCTATTAACAATATACACCATTTCTTTTGCTCATTTCTAACATATATTTATTAGGTCATCATATCTCGTCAGCACTTGATTGGGTGAATTCGCGTTATTAATGGTTTCACTATTTCATCTATCTGTCTAAATTTTTGAAACTGCCCGGTATTTATCTCTCTGCGTGACGTGACTGCAGTCCACAGGCTATTCAAAGTGTCGACATTTTGGGAGCCATTTCCAGGAGAGAATTCAGGCCCATGTATTTCGCTGACAATGATTATAAAAATATCCTGCAACAATGGTGGTGATGGTGATTGTGATGATGATGATGATGATGATAATGATAATGATAGTGATGATGATGATGATAATGATAATGATAATGACAATATAATGATAGTGATGATGACGATGATGATGATGAGGAGGAGGAGGATGTCGATGATGATGATGATGAGGTGGAGGAGGAGAAGTAGGATGTTGACGATGACGATGACCATGTCGACGATGATGACAGCAATAACGATAATGAGCATTGATAATATAATTAATTATATGAATAATAGTGATAATAGTAATAACAATGATAATAATACTAATGGTACTGATGAAGATTATTATTAATAGTTCCTAAGAATCAGTTTCAGATGTTATTATGTTGGTGATTTTTTTTTCTTCTATTATTATCTCTATTTTTTGTTCCTTTTTACTATATCATTACTAATTTCCTCATCGCTATCATGACACATTAGTATAATTATTATTCTCGGTAAACTATAACACCGTCTATCGTGTTTTAAATCAAATATCAAACGAAAATTACAAAGGGTTTTCGACCTTATATTCTCCTTCTCCGTAGTTCAGAGAATCCTTGTTTTCCTGAAGCGCAGAGGACGCGTGTTCGAGCCCCGGAAGCCAGACCAGTTGCTGTTCGGGAAGGCTTTTCCCCCGGCAAGGGTGACCCTAAAATCCCTTAAGGACATAATCGCCAAACCCCATTCTAAAAAGAAAGACAGAAAAAGTCTTTAGGCATAAAGCGGTTATCGTATGATATATATCAGAGGTGGCAAACCTTTTGTGAGATATGATCTACTTTTTCTACAGTTAATTCTGATATATAAATATAAATATAACTTGCTAAAAAAAAAAAAAAAGAAAAAAAAAAAACGAAAAAAAAAAAAAAAAAAATATATATATATATATATATATATATATATATATATATATATATATATATATATATATATATATAATATATATATATATATATATTCCATGTATCATGAGTACTTGGATATGCTATTGAAGCTGTTTGCATGACAACTTCTGAGGGATCGAATAGTCGATCCCGATCGACTGGTTGCCTACCCCTGCTATATATTATGTTTTTCTTCAGTCATTGTTTTGTACAGATTTTTTTTTTCATATGGTCAAGCCTCGTTACCAAGAGATAGTCCATTAGCCTACTTCTTTCCATAGCATTGCTGAGGGCAGTAAATATAAATGCTGCCTCTCTACCTAATCTTTTCGGGATCTACATTATGCTTGTATTTTTCCTGAACTAGAGTATATATATGTTCCCATGTTTTATCACTATTGTTACTTATTATTGGCATCATCTTTATCATCATTAATATTATTTCTACTGTTATTACTGCTGCTGTTGTTATTGTCACTGTCATTATTGTCATTGTCTATATCATCATTATCATTGTTGATATCATTATCAAAAATTATATTATGATCATTATCATTGTTATTATCATTATTATCATTATCGCTACTATAATCATCATCATTGATATTATTATCATTAGTACTGTCGCCACTACCATGGTTATTATCATCATAAGTATAGGTTTTATTTAACTTTACATTATCAGTGTTGCCAGTCTATTCTTCTTATCATTAACATCGGCACCATTACTATAATCAACATTATCATCACCTTTTAGAGTAGTGTTACTCCTATGATTATCATAATTATAGCAATAATTATTATCGTCGCCATCACTATCACCCGTAAAAAAGGCTTTTGAGATAATCCTTGGTAATATTGTGAAAATAAAGCCACACAAACACAATCTCGGTTACGAAAGAATAGCCTATGCACATAGGCTATTGTGTGTGTGTTAATGTATATATATATATATATATATATATATATATATATATATATATATATATATATATATATATATATATATATATATATATATATATATATATATATATATATATATGTGTGTGTGTGTGTGTGTGTGTGTGTGTGTGTGTGTGTGTGTGTGTGTGTGTGTGTGTATCTAAACATATATAACTTTATATATATATATATATATATATATATATATATATATATATATATATATATATATATATATATATATATATGTGTGTGTGTGTGTGTATACCTCTAATCATATATAGTCTTATATTATATATATTATATATATATATATATATATATATATATATATATATATATATATATATATATATATGTATATATATATATTATATATATATATATATATATATATATATATATATATATATATATATATGTGTGTGTGTGTGTGTGTGTGTGTGTGTGTGTGTGTGTGTGTGTGTGTGTGTGTGTGTGTGTGTGTGTGTGTGTGTGTGTGTGAGAGAGAGAGAGAGAGAGAGAGAGAGAGAGAGAGAGAGAGAGAGAGAGAGAGAGAGAGAGAGAGAGAGAGAGAGAGAGAGAAAGCAAAACCTAACCGATCTCAATCACTGCAAACCCTCTTCTCTACCAGCAAGTTTAGGCCAAACAACTCCGCATCTCCCGTTGCAGGTAAAACCCACCGTACCAGCAGTCGAGAAGAAGCAGGAACTTCCCCTTGACTGCTGCTTCGGAGGCGTCCAGGATCCTGAGGGTTCTCTCAGCAGTTTCTCACGACCGCCACGTCAAAGCGCCATATTAATCCTGTCCTTCAAGGAATTCCACCTTTTCTTTCGTCTCCAAAGGGCGTGCATATCTAATAGGTTCGTGGATTCTCTGCATTAAAAACCTTCGAGGTTTTCATCCCTCCGCATTATATACACACGCACACGCACACGCGCGCGCACACATACACACACACACACACACACACACACACACACACACACACACACACACACACACACACACACACACACACACACACACACACACACACACACACACACACACACACACACACACACACACACACACACACACACACACACACACACACACACACACACACACATATAAACAAACACACAAATATATATTTGTTTGTTTTATTTCATTTTATTATTCTTTATTCGACTATGAATCTCAGCTGTGAGGACTGAGTGATTGATTATCACGTCAACAGCTAAGGTCATTAGCGCGAATACTTTATGAAATGAAAATGTACTGTATTGAGTAAATATTAGGCATAATTTAGATTTTGCTGAAAACATTAATCCCTCTTAAGAAAATGATAAGACTTTCTACGTCTCAATAATCCCCAAATACACTTGACTGCATATGGGGGAGACAAATATTCACGTCTTTGGTCTGAAAATGCTGCATATCTTTCGACTAGAGCACTTGACATCCCTCACAACGTGATCATTTTAGCCATCATAACCCTATGAGTCAATCTTGTGTGTCTGATTCACAGCACTGGACGCTGGTCAACCAACTGCCAAGGTCATCTCTAATTTCTCGCAGTTTGCTTCCATAGGTATGCTTCCATTACTCCCTCCCTTTATCGCGAAGACAACTACTGTTGCTGAGCTTGAAGTCGGTATGTGGGAGAGGAAAACAAGCATCACAGGGTTGAGCGGCACCTGCCTTGGCCCTCCGATCCGCTTGCTCATTCCCACTGACACCAACATGCACTGGCACCCAACACTGTCATCTTCTTATGTGCTGACATCAGTGCAAGCCAATCCTGAAACTCCATCACCAATGGATGTGGTATGTTTAAGCCCATGATTGCTTGCAAAGCACTACAAGAGTCGTAATATATTACAACAGAATGGTTCCTAAGATCTCGAGTCATTTTGACTTTTGCAAGGATGGCATGTAACTCTTCAGTAAAGATCGAGGCTGCAAAAGAAAGGCTACCTGCTGCAATCTTCGTCTTGCTCATTGCTGCAAAGCTTACGTCATTTTCAGATTTTGAACCATTTGTATACATTACATCTGATTCTTGGTATTTATAAGTGTGCTGAAGAAATCTTTCCATGGTTTCTGCTTTGTATCTCTCTCTCTTCCCCTTTCCGACCAAATCCAGCTCGACTAAATTGGTCCAAGGGGGAAACTGGAGAATTCCATCAGCTAGAACTTTCAAGATTCCTTATTCTTCAACCATATAGACAGAACACTTTCTGTAGGCATTTGATGACGGGGGGTGTCAAAGGTCCCTCGACTGGTTGTTATGTAATATCTTCGGTAGAATCCAATGAGCCCAAGGGACCTTTCGTATCTTCCATATTTAATGAGATTATTTGCATAAGTATGAAGCGGAATATACCCCTGCATATAGAACGATGACTAATCCATACTTGGAAAAACTGCATCACAGCAGTCAAGAAACTTTCGAAACAATGAATGGTAGAGATATGGAGACATTTGAAACATTAATAAGTAGCCTGATTTGCATATTCAGTATATAACTGCGAACCGATCATTATGGACTGTACATATTTAACCTACTGATAGCTCCTCAGATTCTCTTGACTTTTTGTCTCTAAATTTGCAGATTAATAGAGAATGTACACAGAATAGTATCTCAGATAACGACATCATTAATCTAAGACTGTATTTGTCACTTTGAGTGAATAATCAGCCTAACTTGTATTTGTCCAAAACCGTTCATATGCACCAATGTAAGTTACTATGAACATGTCTTCTTTACAATTTGCTCATGTATCATATCAATAAAAAATATTCATCACTGATAAAATGAAACAGTGGTAATAAAATGTCTTCGCACCAGTGTGCATAATTATGCAAAATTGTTTAATTTCCATATGAATAAAAAGGACAAAAAAATGTTTTCTATGGTGTCTATGATTTTTGTACACCAAATTTCTCTTTATTTCAGAAATAAGCTGCACAGTATAGCTCATTCAAGGGCATTCTGTCTTGTGTGGAGGCTACAGGAGCTGTCATCGTTGAGGCCTTTGGAAACTTTATTGATGACTCAAATGACCTTACTGTGGTAGGAGTCCTTTTGACAGGCTCAGGATTCTTTTGCCTCGGCAAAGGGTGGACCTGAGTCTGGTTCAGGGGCATTTTGTCTGCCAGTGGAGGCCCCTGTGGATGTGGTGGCAGCTGAAGCTGTCACCATATAGGCCTCTGAAGCCTTATCTGGTGGCCCCAAAGACCTTACTTAGGGAGCAGGAGTCTCCTCAATAGACCCCTCACTCCTAATTGCTTGTGGTGCAGAAGCAGTTTCTGTATTTTAATCTTCCTTTGAGGACTGATGAGTGGTGCAAGTATTGGAGGTTAAAGCATGACGGGAAGTAGGACGGGCAAGTATCATAATAAAGGATTTACATTGCTGTGAGAACAGCTCACAGGCTCGTATCTTTCCCTCGGGAAAACTTTCTCCTTGTTTCTAATTACCGACTCTTCCTTTCCTAATCTGTACCTGTTACATTGCTTTGAAGAAGCTTCATGAGCTTCTTTGCAGTGCTAACAGCATACTGGACCTGGACAGTTGATATCTTGATAACCTGCTGTACCACATTTGACACACTCTTGGTAGTCCGTTTTCCTTAAGATGGCAAGACTTTGCTCCATGCCCATAACCCTGTCAATGGAAGCACCCCATAGGGTTGGGCACATATGGCTTTACCTTGAGGTTGTTTCATGCCAACTTGACCGACTCTTTTCAAAGGTAAGAAGAAATAGTAGTAATTACTCCATACCATCAATTTTCTCCTTGAAATGCTTCACTGCTACTCCTCTAGTAGTGAGGAATGATCCGAGGATCACGTTGCCATACCTCAACTATTTTATGATGGACTTAAAAAATATTCAGATCCATGATGTACATACCGTCAGTATCTTTACCACAAGGTGTTTGTTATATTAGAAACTTATGTATTTACCAGGTAAGATTTCCTTGACGGATTGAGGAGGATTTTTCTCAATCTTACCTGGTCTGGGAACGGGAAACATTTTGTTTCCCATTCTTGCCCTTTGGAACCTAGAAATACGAATTAGAATTCTGCGTTCCATCACAGCCACAGAGGTAGTGAGGAAATATACACAGTCATCACCTAGTACTGATGGCAGTAACGGGACCTATGCGATGCCTGCTTGACCCTAGCCATATTTGACCAGCCGACTGACTTGGCTGGATTCTGATCAAGCCACCCGTCTAACCAGAAAAGAGGACCAAAAAGGTGTGTTGCTAGTGTGCAGCATCGCTCAAACCTTCCAGCACTCCTGTCTCCTAGCAATACAGGACGCCACGCATGACAAACACGTGGGAGAGTTCTCCCTAGTTCAAGATGGAATGAACTAGGGGTGGGTGCACCATCTCCTTTCATAGGCTTTGCTGCGTCTAGGAGCCATTTTATCTCATCCCTCACTGGTGAACCCTCCAGTATGGGTAACCCTCTGTTCGTCAGATCATTGGGATCTTAACACCCCCTCCTCCCGCCCGGTTATGAATTTACTATAATTTACTTTTGTGTTTCTATTTTATATATTTATTCATTTTTATGCAACTATTAATTTCAGCTGTGGGGATGTCTTTATTCGGCGGATGAATGTGATTAGGTTACAAAGAATTATAATACAAGCGACATTAGTCTACGATGATGAATAAATAATTATGGATAACAATTCAGTGACCGGTTTCTAATCAATGTCCGGTCAGAATTAGTATTCTGTTCAAGTTCTTATCATTGAAATTCACTAACACGCTTACCTATCCTCCCACTCCACCCTCCACTATAAAAAAAGGTCCGATGAGTGACTTCGCGAAAGACAGGAGGTTGAGAGACGTGAAAAGCAGGTCGAAAAATGAAACCGAAAATTTTTGAATTCAGGGAGGCAGCTGATAAAGGATTAGTTGGATGAGGTTAGGAATGTCTTCCGAGGAAAAGTTTGGATATTTAAACTGATTTTTTTTATTAATTGCGATAATTCCCCGATAGTTCCCCCCCCCCCTCTCTCTCTCGCTATCCCTATGGGTGATCAGCCTTTGGAAGAATGGTCGGAAAAAAGAAAAAAGATCGCCCAAAATAATTAGAAATGTGCTAGTAGAACGATTATCGTCACGAAAAAGAACTATGGCAGGTATGCGTTGAGAGATTGCAACCGCAGACCAGCAATGCCTCGAAATCCCTCCAGCGCCTGCAACACGCCGACTTCAGCAAATGCTCTCCGCCTGGCCAACCTGACTCCATTAACAGGTAGCGTTTGAGCATCCGCCGCCGCCCATTACGGCACCCACACGCCCATCAGCGAGCACCGTGGAACAGCCCTCGCCTCCCTCCCTCTCTACCGGCTTCGTCTGACCTATTTTCCCGAGCCCGCCGCTGCCCGAATGACCTCGTCTGGAAAGTCGTGACGTCATAAATTTAGCTCCCTGATGAAAACGACGTGGCGTGAGTTTTTCGTCGTCCATTACGATCAAGAAGTCGATGCAGTTGCAATAGTCTTTCCCGGTTGTTGCAACGAGGCTCTCTGCGGGATACATTGCAGTAATTACAGGAGGGGGGGGGGGGTCATCGCTCTCTCTCACGCCAGGACGCAAAACACTTTCGGGTTTGTAGTTAAGATCCAGTTCTGTTGTAGACACGGGGATGATGGCTAAAAGGAATTAGGAAAGAATAGATGGATAAAAGTGTAATAAGTTGGTATTGTGAACCAAAGAATGAATATAACACACCATGTCATTTATTTTTACTATCAATACCATACTAGGGAATCAAGGGAAATACACTCAAACAGACCTGTATAAATTCCAGATCAAATCACACACTGACAAGAACAACCAAAGACCACATTATACTACCCCCCCCCAAAAAAAAAAGAAGAAACTACAGAATATTTCACTCCAAATTCCATCCCCCACCCACCCCACCCCCCAAAAAATACCCAGAGACCTTCGCTGACAATATATTCACCGCTTCTTTCCTGAATTTGAAGACTTTTCAAAGCGGGGAGAGCTATTGCATTCTTTTTCCCCATTATTTCCCGAGATAAAGTCTGCGAAAAGTTAGATGACTTGCCTTGCGAACACCAGCGTTATCATTCTCTGTGAGGGCGATAAGTCTTGGACAATCAGAGTTAAGAAGGAACTCCCTCGTAATCCTCTCTCTCTCTCTCTCTCTCTCTCTCTCTCTCTCTCTCTCTTCTCTCTCTCTCTCTCTCTCTCTCTCTCTCTCTCTCTCTCTTCTTCAGTGCGTGTGTGTGTGTGTGTGTGTGTGTCATTATATTTCTAGTTATTACTATTGTTTGTAATCATTATTATTATAACTATTATATTATTATTATTATAACTGACATTATTATTGCTATTATTACCATTACTGCTTTTGTTATCTTCATCACTATCACCAACACTATCACTATTATCAAGACCATCACTGTCATCATTATTATCATCCTCGTCATCACCACCATCATCATCATCGTTAATCTTCGCCATCTTATTACCATTCTCGTCATAACATATCACTAATTATCACTGCAATTATAAATGCAGTCACTGTTGCTTCTCACTCTATCCACTTCCCCTATTCCAGCCACCAATATTCCCCTTTTCTATTACACCTTTACTCACTTACAAACTCTTTAAACTTCTGACAACAAAACTCTTTTTTATGAGCCACTTACTTTGGCAACTCACTACAGTTTCCATGACTGCAAAGCGTCTTTTTTTAAAAGTAATTACTGAAGGAAGTTTGAACAACATAGGTGCCTAAATTTTTACTTCCTAACTCCCCTAATGCAATTTTACTATTCTATTCGAAATCGATTTTTATTCTTAAGTCCTACACTACAACTCAATGTAAAAACTATGTATGGTGTTATTTTTGCAACGTCATGTCAGGGTGGAGATTCTACTTGCAATGAAAAAAGAGTAACGATGTGTTAGTCGCTGAGTAAAAAGGCTAAAGAAAATGTCTTAAACACACGTGTACTTTAAAGCGCTGTGTTTTCGTGACATTACTATTTGTTATTACTGACATTATCATTACTATCATTACTATTATAATTACTATACATTGCCATCACTACTATTATTGCTATCGTTATCATCAGCATCATTATCATTAACATCACCATCATATTACTGTTACCAAAACATCCTCATCAACCACATTATCATTACCTTCATCAAATGTGACAATGACTGTGGAAATTCATGAAAAATGCACACACATGTACTCTACCACGTCTTTTCAAGGGAACTGTACTTACATTAACAAAAATAAAACATACATTTACAAAACATTTACAAAGCCGTGTTATGGAAATTACAAATAAAATTAAGTCAGTGAAATAACGAAATGGACGCAACATGCGCGCAAACATGTACTCTCGTAAGCAGACCTATCCTCAAAATAGTAAGTTTAAACCAAATAGGCCTAGCACTTTTTTGAGAATCAAATTTTGGAGCACAATCGAGGCGAAGCCCCCCCCCTCCTCCTCCGCAATAAAGCAATCTCTTTTTGCTCTGTAGAGTCGGAGACAGCGCTCTCGGTCCTTGCCAATTGCTTTTCCAATATTTACGGCTTCCTTTATTATATTAATCATCTTTGGTAAAATAGTAAAAAGTGTCGGGGAGAAAGAGGGACTAAACGTTCCTGTGTCTGACCCGAAATAAACGACCCAAAAATCCGGCGATATCTCAAAAAAGTGACCAAGTAAACCCGGCATTCGAAAGCCAAAGCCGAGGTTGCTGAATTAGTCAAAGTATGACACTGACCACAGAGGGAGAGCTGCAACGGGAGTTGGAACATCAAATGCACTTTGTCTCTAAATAAAGTAAACTCTGATATGACAGTATATCTAATAAACAGCTTGGAGGAAAATAGAAAAATAGAACACTACAGGGAGTGTCACACTAGCACTATTTTCGTGGTTCTTTCACGTTTCCGTGTTTTGTTTTCTCTCTCGCTACCGCTGGCATATTGGCCGAATGCGATAACTTCCAGTCAAACGATAATCATCGTTTTCGCTGTCAAATTTTTCGTTGGCTTTTTTACAATCATAAGCCTATAATAGATAATCTGATAGTAAAAGCAAAAAAATCTATCTCTATAATATTAAAACGATTCAAAACGATTAACATTAGCAAAATTCTCTATAAAAAAACAGATACATGTTGGTAACTAGCTGCTCGCCTGTTTGTTATCATATGTGTCAACGTTCCGCAGTCAGCTGACTAAATACGAGTAGCGAAAATACGCTCTTCTTTAGCATTATAAATTAGTTGTTTCGCATTATATCATCGCCACATAGCCTGAATACCGTCCATCATCGCCAGAGCCTGATTGCTTGTCTTAAATTTCCGTCGGACTGGTTCCATGGTTCTCATCGCTAGTGTGACTGAGCGCGCCAAAATGACCACGAAAAAAAAAGTGTGACACGGCCTTAAGAAGCCGGTCATAAACTCAAGGATAAGTCGACCGATGGGAAATCGTTACGTTAGAAAGTATAACCAGAAATCCGAAGATTAAGAAAATATATCCATATATCCATAAACAGCTCTAAAACATACCCGAAAAGGACACTACCATTACCAAACAGGGTATCAAGAGGATCCTGTGTTTATTCTTTTCCATGCTGGATATGATAGAAGGGAATACTTTTTTAAGGGAATTCGAACAC
>NW_020872460.1:113599-118599 GCF_003789085.1 Penaeus vannamei
TTACGTCTCGATGAGTGGTTGATTCTAGACGCTGAGTCTGCCACTTTCCATCGGTGTTCTATTTCCTCCCTCATATTCAGAAGCTACTAGAATCTCCCATTCCTTATTTACTTTCTCCAACTGATAACCAACAATGTCACTCCTGTTTGGTGGTTTGTAAGATGTGAATGAGTCCCACCTTTAGTCCATTTTATGCCATACTGAAAGGAAGTTTGCAAGCATAATCCATTCTTGTATACTGCGGGTCTAGGAATGTTTCCCTGCTTCTGTTTTTTCTTTCTGCGTTTGTCCATATCATATATATATATATATATATATATATAATATATATATATATATATATATATATATATATATATATATATATTATATATTATACATATATATATATATATATATATATATATATATATATATATATATATATATATATATATATATATATATATATATATATATATGTGTGTGTGTGTGTGTGTGTGTTGTGTGTGTGTGTGTGTGTGTGTGTGTGTGTGTGTGTGTGTGTGTGTGTGTGTGTGTGTGTGTGTGTGAGTGTGTGTGTGTGTGTGTGTGTGTCTGTGTGTGTGTGTGTGTGTGTGTGTTGCATGCGTAAGTGTGTTGTGTGTGTGCGTGCGTGTGCGTGGTGTGTGTGTGTGTGTGTGTGTGTGTAAGCATGTGGTGATATATGTATGTGTATATATGCATATGTACCAATACACATGTGTATACATATTAGTCCTGAGTCTACAGGATCTACCAGAAGACAAAATGTGATTACGCATCGAAATCCAAGAAGAAAGAAAGCGCAATTTTCTTGTTCCTCAACTGTCGCCAGAGAGACACACGGCCAATGAATAGAGTAAGCAATGGTATATTTTTATAGACTTTTATTTAGGAACATAATTATACATAATAATATAAAAATATTCTCAAATCATGAGGATGGTATCATTAACGTGTGATAAGACAGAATACACTTCATCCCAGCTGTGAAATAATTACGATATTACATTCCAGCGAAGTATTGCATCACCTGCCCTTACGCATTATTATACGAGCGGTCTCCTGTAATTCTTACGTCAGGAAACATCGGCTATGCGTCTTTCTAATCTGGCCAAGACTACTGAAGAGCCATCATTGTCCATTGATCGGACAGCTGGAATGACAGCTGAGAGTCCGACCTCATTAAGAACCGGGAATCGATTAAGATCCTGCGATGGATAATGCGAAGGGGTTTTGTCCGAGAGAATTATTTCTTTTTGTATAGAGATGGAATGTGGAGGTTCATTTAATCCTTTGATTTGATTGATTTTTTTTTTCATTATTAGAGGTTTGATTGTACTACTTCGTCATCTTGGGCAATATCTAAAATCTTTTACCTTTGATTTTATTATTATTATCATTATTATTATTATTTTGATTAGAGTTTTGGCTTTACTAGTCTTCTGGGCAATAACCAATTATTTCCCTTTGATTTGATTTTTTATTAGAGGTTTGATTGTAGTACTTCGTCGCCTTGGCCAATATCCAAGTTTTTTTTTCTTTTTGATTTTTTTTCTTAGTTTTTTTCCTGTGATTTTATTTTATTTTTTATTTATTATTATTATTTTTTTATTAGAGGTTTGACTATACTTCGCCTCTTTCGGTAATAACCAAGATTGTTTTGTCTGTCCGTCTGTTCGTGTCTTGCAACGAGTCAATAGAATAATAAGCCAACTCAGAAATCTATAGGTACGAGGTTAATTACACTATATAGTGCCGTTACACAATAAACAGAAGTAGGAGGGCGGTTTGTCATTATGGAAAACTGTGATATAAGGGCTAGTAAAAAGTCGGCCTCGAAGCCCCTAAGTGGGTCGTATAATGGTTTACGTTTTCTGCCGGATTTCACCGGTCGCGCTCCGGTTCATTAAGTTGAAGGATTTTTTCCCGTGGGCCAAGCTGGATGGTTTCCAAATAGTCTAATAGCATCCAGAAAGCTGTAGGTCACGAAAGTAGTTGCTTTGTGAACGGCTGAAAGACTGTGCGCCGTTCCTTCTCTGCGCGCCGTTCCTTCTGCTTGAGCGAAAACACGGTATTCTCCAGAGGGACTTGCGTGACCGTATTAATGAGCCACAACCCAGGATTATTAGTGCTTGAGTGTGTGATCAATAACGCCAGGAAGAGGGATTCTTTAATGCTTCCAAGGTTGTCTATAATTTATAGAGCTGAAAGTTTTGAAGGAGATCGAGTCACTATTGCCGTTCATATTCTTGAATTGCCTTACCGCGTGTGTGTGCGTGTGTACGTGTATGTGTGTATGTGTGTGTGTGTGTGTGCTTGTTTGTTTTGAAATCTACTTGTCCTTATCATCAATATATTGCGATCAGTATTATAAAGACATTTGAACACCTTACTGCGATTAATTAGATCTATCAAATAAAGTCATTAATATTACTACCCTCTGAATTATATGTCATAAACGATAATAAACCTTCAAAAAAATTAGATGTCTGACAAGTTTGGAAAAATCTTTAATTTATGTCAATTTTTTGCACTCTGTGATATATCATCTCAGGGTTCGCACAGTACCACTATATATTAAACGATCTTTATAAAGTTATATTACCTGCGAGGAAAGCATTTTATCGTGTACTTCCTGACGCAGATTCTGATTCACACTCGCTTGCCACCGTCTCTGATCTTCCTGTACCGTATCTGCATACATCTTATATTTCTCTATCACCTCCTTCGTCCTTTCTCTGCGCCTGTTGCAATGATATCTGCATTCTCGCAAAAGGAAACATCTCACTCCTTTCTTCTCATTTTAGGTGGTTTTCTCTTGTTCTCTTTTATTTGTCTCTCTCTCTATCTCTCTCTTTTTCTTCGTCTTCGTCTTTTTTTTCTTCCTCTTTCCATTCCCCCTTTCTCCCTCTCTCTCTCTCTCGCTCTTCCCTGTCTTGTGTCTCTCTCTCTCTCTCTCTCCTTTTCCCTTCCCTCTCTCTCTCTCTCTCTCTCTCTCTCTCTCTCTCTCTCCTCTCTCTCTCTCTCTCTCTCTCTCTCTCTCTCTCTCTCTCCCTCTCTCTCCTTCCTATCACCCTCTTCCCCCCGATGTCTTGATCCACGAGCGCCTCCCGAGCGCATCCGAGTCGCGGCCGTAAACCTGATGGCGTTGTATCTCATCTGGCGCGGCGGCCGAGGAGGACTTCATTACGAGTGCCGCGCGCCCGGGGCCTGCATGGGCAATCGGCCGCAACTTTTTGTCTGAATTATGTGCGCCCGGGGTAATAATCCCGGTGTCATCTGCAATTTCGCTCTGGATGAATTTACGGCGAGTCGTTAAAAAAAAAAAAAAAAAAAAAAAATCATGATGAAAGAGAAAAAAAAAGTAAATGAGGGAGGAAGAAAAGGCGGGAGGGGGGGGGGCGAATGGAGAAGGGGAGGGGAAGGAAGGGATAGAGAGGGGTAGAGAAGGGAGAGAAGAAGAGGGGGAGGGAGAGAGAGAGGGAAGAAGGGAGGGAGGGAGTGAGGAGATAGAGAGGAGGAGGAGGGGAAGAAGAGGAGAGGGAAGAAGAAGGAGGCAGGATGGAGAGACAGAGACAGAGACAAAGAGAAACAGACAAACGCAGACGTAGAGAATAACTGACACTGAGATTGGGACGAAGGCAGATCCAGACAGAGAACCCCAGAGACCCCATCTCCACCTCAGGAGCCGAACCGCACGAGGCCGCAAGGCGAGAGGCACTCGCATACCCGCACGGTCGCCTGAGTTTTAAGGATTCGGAGAAGGTCTCGAGAGAAGTAATTAAGTTCATCAGGCCGCCGACGTCCCTCTGGCCCGACCGGAAATTACGATTCATTCATTTCGAGATCCCGACTTCCTGCTCAGTTATCGGGGTTTCTTTGCCTCTAATAATGCATAATGGGTGTTTATATTCCGCGTCCCTCTTCGCCGCACGGAGAGGGATTAAGAGTAATTAGGAATAATTCTTGGATATTAGGCGAGAGGAAGAGTCGGTTTTCTTCTCCCTCACTCGACTTCGTTCCCGCTTGCTATTCTACACGATACGGAAGTCGAAAGCTTTTTGAAATTCCGGAAATAAGAAAAGAAATGAAAGAAAAAATATATGAATAGGTGAAATAAAAAAGGCAACGCAATTTTCTCCCTTTTTCTTCTTCTTTTTCGTCTTCTTTCTCGCATGTAAAAGATATGAATGGATCTGGCTCAGAACGCGAACTCTCCGGAGACTATTGATAGCGAGGCGATCCTACGCTTCGCCAACCCGGCCACTAAAATATTGCTTCCAATCTCCCAGCTGGCGAAAGTAAAATAGTGTGCAAGAACTTTGTACCTCGCCTGTAACTTTTCTGTGCGGCGGAGATCTTCGAAGAGGGAAGGAACATGCGAAACTTATGAATATCTCTTGCCACCTTTTTCAGTTCGGAGCCTTTTGTGTGCGGGAGCCAGGAATGTTACTGCGCAAGGGTGTGCTTGGGAAGAAGCGTGCGAATTTATGAATATTCTTTGCTTCCTTTGCAGTGTTCAAGAAAGCGACATCGCTGTGCTAGAGAGTACTTATGAAGGAATTTACAAACTCATGAATGTTTTAACTTTTTTTCTCTCCTTCGCAGTCGGGTAAAATAGAATGAAGTTACTGTTCTTTGCTTAGGAGGGATCGCAGACACTCTTGCATGCCATCTACCGCCTAAACAGTGATTCCGTTATCCTTTGTTAAAATCCATGATGCTATTGTGTTCAAGAATACTAATGAAGCAATTTTTGAACTCATGAATGTTTTTATCTTTTTTCACTTCGCAGTTGATTAAAAGAAGAATTATGCACATCCTCTGCCATCTTCATAAGCCTGTAGTCCCTTTCAAATAAAAAGAACAACGAAAATACTGCATTACATATCTGCAGAGGTCTTTCCCCTCTGTCAGCTGATATTTCTACTACATGCTAAGCTCCGTCTAAGTCATTCTATTGTTGTGATTTAATTAATCAGGTCCCTTTCATCTCG
>NW_020872460.1:120945-123445 GCF_003789085.1 Penaeus vannamei
TTTACACACCTGTGCATGTATATGTACATATAAACATATACATACATATTTATATAATTGATAATATTAATTCTAAAACCATTTTCGGAAATCCAGGGCAATGGCGGCGAGGGCGGCCAGCGCCGCCATTATGGCAGGCTTTAAAGATATTCCATTATTCCTCATTAAATATCTTCTTAATGTGTTTGTGATACTTGGGCCGAGCTTTAGCGGGTTAGGCAGTCCCTCGGTTGCCTTAATATCTCTGGCTCGTATAAACACTTATTGGAATCTGTTGTTTTTTATTCGTTTTTGTTTTTTTTTTTTTTTTTTTCGTATTTGCGAAGAGAGCATGTCATTTAAACGGTAATACAAACCAGATTTTCATTTCTCTCTCTTTCATTTTCCCGTTTCCTTCTCTTTCACTTTCTCTCTCTTCTTTTTCTTCATGTCACTTCCTCTTTCTCTCTCCCTCTGTCTTCTCTTCCTCTCTCTCTCTCTCTGTCTCTCTCTCTCTCTCTCTCTCTCTTTTCTCTCACTTCTCTCTGCGGGCTGTATATGTGTGTATGTTATGTGATATATATATTATAAATATATATATATATTATATATATATATATAATATATATATATATATATATATAATTAATATACATATATACATATATATATATATATTATATATATTATATATATATATATATTTTATATGATATATATATATTGATATATATATATATATTATTATATATATAAAATATATATATATATATATATATATATATATATTTAATATAAAATATATATATATTATATATATATATGTATGAATGTGTGTAAGGTTACACACATGATAACATGTTATAGATGTGTATGATATGATAGAGAGAGAGAGAGAGAGGAGAGATGATGAGAGAGAGAAGAGAGAGAGAGAGAGGAGAGAGGAGAGATGGTGAGAGAGAGAGAGAGGAGAGAGAGTGAGAGAGAGAGAGAGAGAGAGATTTGAGAGCGAGAGAGAGGGGGGAGGCGAGATAGGGAAAACAGCATGGGAAATAATAAGAATGATATTCAGAGACAGACAGGACAGACCGAGTGAGCGGAAATAGCCCCTTCCTTCCAATTGCCCTGATTATCACTCCGACCCTGAATCGGCGAAGCGGGTCCCTCATCCCCGAATCCTTTAGATTGGCAGAAAAGGACTCTCTAGGCGAACGCGAAGGAACGCGGGCATATTATTGTCTGTCAGTTGGTCGTTGCAGTGAGGGGGAAAATTGCTGCAAAAATCGAGGTGTATCAAGAGGCGGGTGGGGGTAGGTTACAGAAAGAGAGGGGGGAGTGATGAGATATGTGTGTGTGCTGTGTTTGCGTTTTGTGTGTGTTTTATGTGTGTATGTTTTCATATATATATTACTCATATATATATATATATATATATATATATTATTATACTATATGATATATATATATATATATATAATATATATATATATATATATGCAATATATTATGCACATATTGCATAACACAACACCACACACATTAATTTTTATATATATATATATATATATATTATATATTATATATAGTATATATTATATATAGTTATAACATAAACATATATATATATATATATATATATTATATAATATATATATTATATATTTATATAATATATATATATATTACATATTTTACATATCGAATATGCATATATATTCATTATACATACATATTGTATGTATGTATGTATGTATGTAATGTATGTATTAATGTAACACACACACACACACACACAACACACATATAATATATATACTATATATATATTAATTATAATATATATATATATAAAATATATATATACATATATATAATATATATATATATATATATATATATATACATATATCGATGTATATATTCATATATATACATATATGTATATGTATGTATGTATGTATGTATATATGTATATATTATATATATATAAATAATTAATATATAATATATATATATTATATATATATATATAGTAATATCATATATATATATATATTATATATATAATATATATGTCATATATATATATATATAATAAATATTATATATATATAATATATATATATATATATATATATATATATATATATATATATATATATATATATATATATATATATATACATATATTGCATATGCGTATGTATATATATGTATATAGATATAGATATAAAAATAGATATAGACAAACACACACAAGAACAGAAATGATATGTATTACATAGTGATGTACTCGCTAATAACTGCCTGCCTGTCTTCAACAAATCTTTACTCATTTTGCCAGCCCTTCCACTGAGTCTATTTACCAGGTAGTAGTAATGGCTCTCTGAAATTAGGAAGAGCTTTTCCCAACACTTGATTTGTTGCAAGGAGAGGCTGCAACAGAGAGAGTAAGAAAAAAAATGTTGTCGTTCTTCTTATTATTATCGTCTTCTGTTTTCTTAAAAGAACAAAAAGTCTG
>NW_020872460.1:140945-148445 GCF_003789085.1 Penaeus vannamei
TGTGTGTGTGTGTGTGTGTGTGTGTGTGTGTGTGTGTGTGTGTGTGTGTGTGTGTGTGTGTGTGTGTGTGTATTTGTTACTGCTTGTTTTCGTGTGTCTTTGTAGATTATCATTCGTTAATTTGTTTTAACTGTTTAAGGTTGTATGAAGAGAAAGTTCTCTTAATGTTTAGAAAATAGTAAAGGTGATCATCGCAGATTTAATGGGTCCTCTTCATTCTCCGTTTCTCAGTTTCTTTTATTGTTCATTATATCTTTTTCTCCATCTACCTCGAACAAACACACACACTCTCTCTCTCCCACACACATATAAATAGATAGACAGCGCTCACGCCGCGCGCACACATAACAAACGCACACACACACAAATATAAATAGATACAGATATAGATAAACAGATAGATAGATAGATAGATGGATTGATGAATAGATAGATAGATTGATTGATGAGTAGATAGATAGATAGATAGATAGAGAGAGAGAGAGAGAGAGAGATGCACATATATAGAACCCATAAATACAGGCATAAATACATAAGCACATATAAATACATGTATACATGCATGCATACATACATATACATAGTTATCTAGATAGAGATATAAATGCAAGGATGTAGATATAGATGGACAGATAGATAGCTATATAGGCATGTAGATAGGGAGATAAATACATATTGTACATAGACAGACGCATATAGAGAGACAAACAAGCAATTTTTCCAGCTTCACTCCATGAGTGCGAACATTTGTCTCCGTGCATGCATGTCTGGATTATATATATATATATATATATATATATATATATATATATATATATATATATATATTATATATATATATATATAATATATATATATATATATATATAATATATATATATATATATATATATATATATATATATATATATATATATATATATATATATATATATATATATTATATATATATATATATTATATATTATATATATATATATATATATATTATATATATATATATATATATATATATATATATATATATATATATATATATATATATATATATATATTAATATATATACTATATATATATATTATATTATATAATATATATATATATATATATATATATATTATATATATAATATATATATATATATACATCGCAAACGTATACCAGATAAAGAGAGGGATTTGTATATAGATGGCTAGACAGGTATAAAGATGTAGTATGGACAGATAGATAGATTATATTATAGAGGATAACATAGGTAGTACATAGATATAGATATTTATAGACATATTATTAGTATATATAGATAGATATATATATATATATATATATATATTAGTATATATATATATATATATATATATATATATATATATATATTATATATATATATATAATATACTATATATATATATATATATATATAATAGCATAACAAAACATACCCAGATATAAAGAGAGGGATTGTAGATATAGATGGCTAGACAGGTAGATAGATAGACAGAGATATAGATGTATAATGTAGGTATGTAGGCATATATATTGACAAATAAGTAGATAGACAGATAGATAGGTAGGTAGTGAAAATGGATAGACAGATAGATAGACAGATAGATAGATATAGAGAGAAACAAGTAGATCGGAATATAGGTTGTTAGATGAATCAATAGACAGATTTATAGATAGGTAGGTAGGTAGAAGACTAGGTAGATAGACAGATAGATGGATAGATAGATGGATGGATAGAAAGATAGAAAGATAGATTGATAGATGGGTAGATGGATAGATAGATAGATAGATAGATGGGTAGATAGATAGATAGATGATAGATGGGTAGATGGGTAGATAGATAGATAGATAGATAGAAAGATAGATAGATGGATAGAAAAACAGATAGAAAGAAAGATAGATAGATATAGAGAGAAACATGCAATTTCCCAGCTTGATACTCCTCGCGTGCAAACATTTAACCATCTGTCTCCGTATATACATGTTTGGACAAGAAAATACATTGCAAACGTAACAAAACATAACCAAACAACACCAAACAAGACAAATATGCGTGCAAGTCCTACAAACGTTGGAAACAGGAAACGGAAAGTGCGTTTGGGAGCAGAATAGAGTGATCAGAGGGTGTGTTCATAGGGAAAGCAAAACGGCAAAATGGGATTGGAGAGGTTCAAACCAGAAGGGAAGGAATGGGGGATAAAGCTGTGATTGGAGAACAGATGAAGGGAGACAGTAGCGAGGGAAGAGATAGATGGAGAGAGAGAGAGAGATGGAGAGGAAAGGAGGAAGAGTGAGAATGGGGATGGTAGAGGGAAGAGAGTGGAAGGGAAGAGAAAGAGAGAGAGGTTGGGAAGGAGGGAGAGGGAGAGGGAGAGAGAGAACACGTAAAGAGAAAGAGACCGAGACAGTGAGTGAGATAGATAGGGGGAGGGAAGGAGAGATGAAGAGGGAGAGAGAGAAAGAGAAACAAATACATTGTTTCATAACGAAAAGGAAGAAGAAAAAAAAAACAGAGAGAGACACACACACATAAATAGAGTGGTACATGAGAGAGAGAGAGAGAGAGAGAGAGAGAGAGAGAGAGAGAGAGAGAGAGAGAGAGAGAGAGAGAGAGAGAGAGAGAGAGAGAGAGAGAGAGAGAGAGAGACAGACAGACAGAAATAGAGTAACTACGTGTGGGGGAGAGAGGGAAAGAGAGAAAGAGACACGCAGACAGAGACAAAGAACGAATGAAAAAAAAAAAATCCACAAACTCGAACGAAAGAGGGGAACTGGACCAGAATGCAAGAGGGGAGAGAAGAACAAGCGGAGGAGGAGAGCTGAGCGAGGGGAGACCCGGCAGCTGGAGGGCACGCAGAGGGAAGGACCAAGAGAGAGAGAAAAAGGACAGCCGAGGTGTTCCCGAGCGAGCGATGAGGGCGAGACTGAGGCTTCAATGCGAGGAAGAGGGGACGATTTCTTGTTTGTTTGTCCAGCTGTTGTGCTCTCCTTTGCATTATGCATTTGCATTTCAACGTTATTGTTAGATTTTGATTAGTGCATCCTCCCTGCAGCGCTTCTTGACTGTCGTCTTCTCAGCCGGGCCTTGCAATGTAAATTTCTTTAAGGGAGGATCTAGATTATTTTTGCGCTTTTGTGCTATCTGTCATCTGTTTACTCTTCTTTTCTCTCAGTCTCTTTCGTTCCTTATCGGTCTATCTCTTTATCTATATGTCTGCCTGTCCGCATATCTATCTTTGTTTCTCTCCCCTTTCTCTCTCTCTCTCTCTCTCTCTGTTTCTCTCAGTTTCTCTTTTCTGTCTCTCTCTCTCTCTGTCTTCTCTCTTCTGCCTCTGTCTCTCTCTGTCTCTCTCTTTCTCCTCTGTCTCTCTCTGTCTCTCTCTTTCTGCTCTGTCTCTCTCTCTCCTGTCTCTTTCTGTCTGTCTGTCTGTCTGTCTGTCTCTCTGTCTCTCTCTTTCTGTCTCTGTCTCTCTCTCTCTTTCTCTCTCTGTCTCTCTCTTTCTCTATCTGTCTCTCTCTCCCTGTCTGTCTCTTTCTGTCTGTCTGTCTGTCTGTCTTTATCTATCTCTATCTCTCTCTGTCTTTATCTTCTATCTCTATATCTCTATCTTATCTATCTATCTATCTATCTCTCCTCTCTCTCTCCATCTCTCTCTCTGCCTGCCATTTCTCTGTCTCCGTCTGTTGTCTGTCTCTCTCTCTTCCACCCTCAATATATACACACAGTATATAAAGTGATATACATGCAGATGTATAGACAGTATATATATATATATATATATATATATATATATATATATATATATATATATATATATATATATATATATATATATATATATATATATATATATATATATATATATATATATATATATATGTGTTGTGTGTGTGTGTGTGTGTGTGTGTGTGTGTGTGTGTGTGTGTTGTGTGTGTGTGTGCGCGCGCGCATGTATGTACTGTACATATAATCCTGCAATAAAGTATAAGCAGACTGAGACTTTGAAGACCTGATTTGGAATAAAAGGAAAGATATGCTAATGGTAAAAGAGAAAGACAAATGACAGTGAATAGAATGGACAAAGTAAATTCATGATGGAAAACAATGCATAAACACTTTCATCTCGTGGAGTTAAAAAAAAGAAAAAGTAAAGAAAAGAAAGAAAGAAAGAAAGACAAAAAACATTAAAGTTCACTGTAGCCTAATTCTCCTGCAATCCGACCCGGTGACCAAAAGGAGATAAGGAAGTTGCAGAAAACCGAGACTTCTTTCATAATGGATTTTGAGGCCGAAAATACGCTGATTTGGAGGCTATGTTGCACACTTGAAGTCTTGGGAACGAACGCTCTTTTGGGGAATAAAGGGAACGACGTCAAATTGCAGCATTTGGCGACAAAGGAAGAGATATTATAGACAATTAGCGTGATCATGAACTCCTGACATATGTGTGTGTGTGCGCGTGTGTGTGTGTGTGTTTGGATGTGTGTCTGTGTGTGTGTGTTTGAATGCGTGTGTGTGTGTGTGTTTGTGTGTATGTGTATAGATAAAAAGATGAATAGATAAACAGGCAGACAGATGGATGGATGAAAGGATAGATACAACATTCATATATGTATACATAACACACACACACACATATATATGTATGTATGTAGTTTTATATATAAAAAGAGACTGGACACAAACCGCAGATTTCCTTAGGTCAAAACCTGACAAATCGGTGGCGTTAGTGATTTCCTTTTTACATTGATATCACAGGCTTCATCATGGCTTCATCACCAAGCAGAGAGAGAGTTAACATTGGCTTTGATGCGACTCTTCTTCCCGTTGGCGCAGGTCATGACATGTAAGATTGGGTTTTATAACTTTCCTTTTTGAGAGGAATTCGAACGGAAACGGTTTTGATAACACTCAGGAAGATCAGAAATTCATTTTATGAAGAGAAAGAAAGAGAGAAAGGGAGGGAAATAGAGAGAGAGAGAGAGAGAGAGAGAGAGAGAGAGAGAGAGAGAGAGAGAGAGAGGAGAGAGAGAGAGAGAGAAGGAGAAAGAGAGAAAGAGAGGTAGGGAAAGAGAGAGAGAGAGAAGAGAGAGAGAGAGAGGAGAGAGAGAGAGAGAGAGAGAGAGAGAGAGAGAGAGAGAGAGAGAGAGAGAGAAGAGAGAGAGAAGAGAGAGAGAGAGAGAGAGAGAGAGAGAGAGAGAGAGAGAGAGAAGAGAGAGAGAGAGAGAGAGAGAGAGAGAGAGAGAGAGAGAGAGAGAGAGAGGAAAAGAGAGAGAGAGAGAGAGAGAGAGAGAGAGAGAGAGAGAGAGGAGAGAGAGAGAGAGAGAGAGAGAGGAGAGAGAGAGAGAGAGAGAGAGAGAGAGAGAGAGAGAGACAGAGAGAGAGAGAGACAGAGAGAGAGATAAGAAAGACAGAGAGAGAGAAATAAGTGAGTAAATAAACAAACTTCCATTTTAGCGTTGGGAGCTGGTCAGTTATCTGTTCCGCGCAGTCCACGAGCCACGCCGCAGCGGTCCCGAGGCCACCAGGCGAGCCGGAGAGCCAACGTCAGGCCGTATCGCCGACACGCCCCGCTTCCTCCGTCAGAAGTTTAAAACTCGGTCCTCAGATGACAAAGTTGTGTGCACAGCGGTCGGGGTTTGAGGATTTGATTTCTCGGCGGGAATCGCGGCGGGGGAATTCCTGCGCGAATATCTGCCGATGGGAATAATTGCACGCGAAATTGATGTGTGTTAGGATGTGCTTCTAAGTATGACGCTCTTAGGTGTTGATGGAAATATAGAAACAAGCGCAATGGACAAAGAAAGTTTAGTATTTGATAATATTGTACAATCTCTGGCAAAACAACCGATAACAAGAGGACATTAATTATATTCATTAAAGTTTCTATTCGCATTCCGGTCATTAATAAGTAATGTCTCTTCCTACGATTTTTTTTTTTTTCTTTTTTTCTTTTTCTTTTTAGAATAGAAGAATTATAAAAATATTATCCTATGTAGTGGATCTCCAGGGCTGCGACTGTGTGGGTGGGGGTGGGGGTGGAGTGTGGGGGTGGGGGGTGGATAGCATTTTCTTTTCCTGACCCGCCTTCCGTCTTGTTCAAAGCAAAATTGACATCAGCAGCGCATTGACTTGTTAGGTTTAACGGCATCTTATTCCTTTTCTTCATATATCCATTACTCTCTACTGCATATATGAAGAATATTAAGGAGCTCTAGATGAAATATAAAAATAAAATAAAATAAAGAATACCATTAATAAATAATAAAAATAATAATTGATGTAAGAATTTACAACATAAGGCACTGAAATGTAAATGGTTTGGCCTTTTATTCTTTATTGGCATATACATTATCATACACTTTTTTGTGTGTGCTTTAGAACGGCTCATATACATTCTATATAAATATGCTGTCGTATTTTAATTTTCATTCTTTTTCTAAAACTATTCGAAAGACGCACCTACAGAGCGGGAGAACGCAGGGGTCAGGGTAGCTGGGAAAATAACGAAATTAGGAACCTCCAGAAAGGACCTGCCTATTTAGCCGTGTGGAGAAAGGGAAAGCGCCGGTCAGACGGTGGTGTGTGTATGTATGTATGTATGTGTGTGTGTGTGTGTGTGTGTGTGTGTATGTATGTATGAAGATATGTATACGTGTATGGATGTTTATATGTATGTAAGTATATACTAAGTCATGGAAAAGTACAGAAAAAATAGCTAGATTAGCTCGAGCAAGTAATAAGCCAAATCATGGCAAAATATGCCAAGTATGACGTAGTATTAGAAATGACGTATGACAGATGTTTTGACTGCTTCCTTTGGCAGAGCCCAAAAACTAGAACATGTAGATCAAACTAGATCTGTTCATGGCGTAACAAATGAAGACCAACTTTAATTGAAGCAGTTCTGTCAGTGCTCTCAGAAAATACCAATGCCAGACATCTTCAGCCTTGAGGGGCCTGCTGCAGAGACCCCAAAGTGACTCCATCAATAAGCAGAGCTAGATCAGTTCGTTGCGTAACTGACCGAAACAACATGCAGAATGTCCAATACAATAATTTATATAACAAATAACACAAGTTAGACTTTTTCAGCGATGGGGGTCTGCACCACAAAGTGACCCCATCCATAAGCAAAAATAGATCAGTTCACTGTACTGAACATTTTGCATGTTGTTTCAGTCAATTACGCGATGAACTGATCCGCTTATGGGTGGTGTCTTCAGCAAACAGTCTTTGCAACAAAAAATGACCGGAAATTTCAACTGGGATGAGGGCATGATTCCCATATGTCCATAACGTATCAGACAAATAAATAAAACTCACTTGTGTTATTCTTTACACAAGTTCTAAATTTCCGACGGCATCTATCTAGAACACACGTAGAGTAATATCCGTTTTCTTCATCAGGTGAAGAGCATAGCCTGATATCTAATGATATGTTATGTGAATAGTATGCAGACGATTATTAACTAATCCTCACACCTGGACA
>NW_020872460.1:158445-160945 GCF_003789085.1 Penaeus vannamei
AAGCGGTCGTGGTGGTGGTCGGGCTGGTGGTCGGGCTGGTGGTCGTGGTGGTGGTCGGGCTGGTGGTCGTGGTGGTGGTCGGCTGGTGGTCTGGTGGTGGTCGGGCTGGTGGTCCGGGCTGCTGGTCGGGCTGCTGGCCGGGATAGCGGCCGGGGAGGTGGTGGTCGTAGTGGTCTCAGTATCGTCGTTGGTCTCGACCTCCTGGCGCAGCTGGATGCATTCGTCCCCGCGGGCCAGGCGGACGTCATCGACGGCGACGTCAGCCATCGCTCCACTCGAGTGCACGACCTCCATCACGACCTGCGGACAGAGACGGAACACGCTCACAGCTCATCCTGCCTCACCGCGGCCGTGCATCAACGCCGCCGCCGCCGCTGTCATGGCGTTATGGCTGCGATTTCCATGATTCTGTCACGCCTGATATTGACATGCACGTTTCCTCCTAAATGGCGAATTCAAATTATTGCTATATCATAATCGTAACTTTAACTATACATAGTTTACCAACATTTCTGCATCTGCCTCACCTTCCTCTTTCCTAAATCACTGAGCATGTAATTGACGGTAAAAATAGACAAAAGAAAGACCTTTGACTGGTAAAAAACTGTGAGATGATATTAGTTTTACTAATGAATATGATCCAGTGTAATGACTGCCATCGTTGAAGAAAAAAGAAAGCGTCAACATTAAATGTAAAAGAAAAATGAACATGGAATAAAAAAAATAGTAAATAAAAAAGCAAAGGTTTCTAAGCACTTCAGGTAGAAATGCTGGTCAAGAAACACACGAACCCGTTTGAAATCTAATAGAATGATAAATAAAAAGAGGAAGACGAACGTAAATAGACAATGAGTCATGAAAGTTGATTAGGTTAAATTAACAGTAGCATGATTGACTAGCACAAAAATATGACCAAAAATACAAATATACTTTTATAGACATAAAAGTGATGATAAAAACAGGAAACTCCATCAAATAATAAATCCTATTAAGGGGTGTCTGGGTAGGCTAATCTGACTGCCATGGTGAGACCGTGTGAAATTCACACTGCTGTGGTGGTGCTTCTAAGGCAATGGGTGATCGCTTTCCCTAGTATATAAAACATATAGGTTATACCTTTGCTTTTTGCTTGAAATTATGAATCACCATTTTCCGAAGAGTAGGTTAAATCTTGTTTGGTAATAGATGCATTTAAAAAATCCAACTTCGAACGTATTCGAACGTATTCATTTGAGAACGCATCACAACGGAATCTCATATTCAAACTTGGGTCTATTCACATCGTGCACGTTTGCAAGATGCGATTTTTTTTAAATTAAAAACAGAGAAGGTTGCTTTGGGGGAATTGACCTTATTTATATTTAAATTTTATATGTAAAAAAAGAAAAAAAAAACACAATATCTAATATATTAAGTCAACGTTCACTATGCACAGTAACTGATCGTCCCGTTGTGTATCAGAATCAAGTTCAATAATACCATAAACATTTTGGTAACCAGAATGTGTACACGTGCCTATATGATCTTTCATAAACAGCCCCCTTGTTCAAAGCGACCCTCTGTTGACTGTTGTAAAATGATGAAGCCTTTTTATCACAGCAACAGAGGTTTATAATTAAGTCTGAAGAAGATTTGCCTCTCCAATTTCAAGGTACTTTGCCCACATAATCTCATATTGAAAGGAAGGAGGTTTGCGTGAATGTGTGTGTGTGCTGGGGAATGGGAGAGAGAGGGAGAGAAGGGGAAGGGAGAGAGAGAGTAAGGGATGAGGAAGGGAGAGGGAATGGGGGGAGTTAGGGAGAGGGAAAGTGGGAGAGAAGGAATGAGAGAGAGGGAGGCAGTAGGAGAACTGGAATGAGAGAGAGAGAGAGAGCGGAAATGAAAGTATGACAGACAGATATGACAAATGGACAGAGATGAAAAAAAAAAATGGAAATAACAAGAGGAAAATATCGATATTTGTACATAGACATATGTACAAGTACCTGTGATGCCCTAACGAACCTCCATTCAGAATATAGAATATACAACACAAACCAAAAGTTCTAGTCATACCAGATCAACGTTCTGATTAGTGTATGTGATGTACACTTTATTCTGAGCACCTGAAATTCCCCCCCATACATTTCCCGTTTTTTTTTTTTTTTTTTTTTTTTTTTTTTTTTTACTGCTGCCTGCATTACGGTTTATAAACAACCGCTTCACCACCAAATTTAAACTCACTCGCCATAAAAAGGATGAATATGGAGTTTACCTTCTAAATTAGTTAATATATATTCGTAACAAAAGTTGAAAATATTGTATGCATATTCATATATGCATTTCTGTATGCATACAGGAACACGCGAGCATTTACCCACAAAATGTATAGACAAAAACACACATATACACAAATACATGCAAAAACATACACATTCAAACAAAGAAACAAACACATACACACGCAAACAAACAAACATAAGCACGCACACAGACACACACACATACAGGTACACACACA
>NW_020872460.1:173445-175945 GCF_003789085.1 Penaeus vannamei
TGTCCTGTAATAGTATCATATCTTAGCTTACCTTTCAGCCTTCTAAAAATCCGCTATTGGACATAGGCCTTCCCCAATCTGTGCCAGCTCGTTGAGTTATGGTTTGCATCATAGGGAAGAAAAGGACCTTACCCTACCACGCTGGGCCAGTGCGGGTTCGTAGGGCACCTTATAGACGCCTTTTACAACACGGCGTAACATACGTTGGAGGTATTTCTTTAACGTCCCCCTATCAATAGGGGATATGTGATAGCATAGTGGTTCGAATCTTCCTAGTTCTCGAACCACTTACTGATTCACTTTTGTAGGTAAATCTTTCATATGTCTCTCTAGTCTTTTTATGCAGTACTAATGTGGTGCCTTCTCAGGAGAGTATCAGAACTCACACAAGACTCGGCTACTTTTGCATTTATACCTTTTCACAGAAGACTCGGCCACTTTTGCATTTATACCTTTTTACAAATTTATTGATAAAAAAAGTCAATATCAATGTTAATACCAATAGCCATTATTAAGTTTACGAACCCATCTCTTACCGCCACCATAAAGTTTGTTGCCACTTATCGATAACTGTTGACATTACAGTTTTAATAAGTTGATGTGGTATAAACTTAATCTCAGTGGCATTAAATGAGTGATACCAGTTATACGAGATTGTATAATATAATTGTCTCATATATCATAAATACAGCATATGTATATAAATGTTCTCTTCTCTCTCTCTCTCTCTCTCTTTCTCTCTTTCAATACTATACAACATCCATGAGTACAAGCTTAGTAATTTTTTTCTATATTTCGTTCACTAGTTGCGGGTTTTGCGTAAGAAAAGTATAAGGCTATGAACGATATCTGTGAAAATCGAGTGAAAATGAACACTGCAGGCTGGATTGACCTCGGCTAATTTTCAGACTTAAGGAGCAGTCAACTCTACTGAAGCTTATAGTAGTTATTCCTACCGTTAACTAATGACATGCTAATGATATATGCAATTATAATCCTTGAAAGCACACGACCTTATTTCAATATACTCAAGAATATCATTAGAGGCTTGTTATAACAAATATAGGTACTTCATTACGCAACTGACTCAACCGTGAGAGTAGAGTTCTATCATCAACTACCGGGGCTTCAAACTCGAGGAAGGGAAGAAAGCCTTCGTGTATCATCCTTAAACTTATTACAAAACCTTCTCTACGCATATAAGTTTATGTGAACATAGAACCAACTTTGACATTTAAATTCTACACCTACAGAGAATACCTGACACTCAGCCAGTTTGTTAAGATTGTGAGAATGAATATACAATAAACGGACATGCATATAAACAGAAATAAATGCATATCTGTCTGATAGATATACATCTATCTGTCCTGTAGATATGCATGTTAAGACTGATAGATGTGCATTTACTTCTGTGTATATGCAGACCTGTATTATGATTATCTATTAGGCCTTGCACAATTTTAGCAAACCGGCCGAATGACCCTTACTGTAGCCTCTCACCTGGAAGTTCTCGCTCAAAGCATTAATGCTGAAGACCTCATGGAACCACTGGTTGTTATTGAAGCCGTTCACTTGAAACACCGGGCCCTGGTGCTCCAGTGACTGTCCTTCAGGCTTTATGTACACGTTCATGCTCCCTGTAGTGGCAGAAAGAATTCGTCTGTTATTCAGCCTGTGACTTTTGATGATAACGCCCACAGGAAATATGGGGAAAATACCTGTTGATTGAATATTTCCTTTTTTTCTGTGTTTGTGTTATGTCGTCTTTTTTTAAACGTCAGTGTGTTGAAGATTGCTTTCTCTATACATTGGTACTAGGTTGGTAATAGGAGCATATCAATCGACTAGGAATCAAGAATAATATGCTTGCTTATACTTGATAATGAAAAGACTTATTTGACTGTTATTCGGTGGTACCAGCTGTCATGAATACACAAATATGTCAATATCAAGAATAAATATCTTTTCTATGGGGCTGATACTAAAATTTATTTCCGAGATAGTGATACCCTTATTGCAATATAGATAAGAAATAATACAAAAACAGGAGAAATGGTATTGGTAAGAATAATCAATAACAAATGTGTGCAGGAAGCACGTGTCACTTTTTCGTTTCTAATACATATTTACCTACTATATGAGAAGAATAAAAGAATAAGTAAAAATCTAGAAAAAACGGAATGGGTTATCCTTTTTCACGATTTTTTTAAAGAAAATGAAGCCAATCTCATCTAAGCTCAAATATGTGATGCGGGAAATACCAAGGAAAACAGGGGAAATACCATTCGCTTACAGAAACGAGTTTGTACCATCTGTCAGTGAAAGTACAACATACAAGGGGGGGGGTAGTGGGCTATACAGTTCATATCACATTCCATTCATACAGTATTAGTATTATCATTATTTCATTTATTATTATTATTATTGTTACTATTCATCGGATTCTATTCATACAGTCATAGTATTCATTTTATATCATCATTTATTATTATTCTTT
>NW_020872460.1:200945-203445 GCF_003789085.1 Penaeus vannamei
AAGCTAGAAAATATCACATTTATGTCATAAGAACACAATATCTGGGAGATAAATAACATAGCAACGTTAAAAAAAGATGACACAAAGTGATACGTCACATTCAGAAAAGTCTCCCAAAAGCCATTTTAGAAAGAACGCGACGGCAGAAAAGTATGCAGTCATGTATGTGAAGGAGCTAAGAAATGGCCGATAAAAAGGGAGAAGAGGAACATAAAACGAAAGAGCAAGGAGTGCGGTTCAGGATGGTGCTATGGCGAGGTGATTAGGGTGGGAGATAAGACGCTCAGACTAAGGGAAAGAGCTGTGAAGGGAGGCTGCTGATGGGTAGAAAGGCTCAGGCTTAGTAATTAATATAATTTTGTTATTAATAATTTGTTAATTATAAAGATTTTATATATTAAAAAGTGTTTAAGGTTAAATTCAAAATTTTTATTTTATGATATAATGTTAGTTTAAAATTTTAATTAATAAAATGCTTTCTTTTGCTATTTTGTATTTTATGTTTATTACTAATGTATTTTATTTTTAAGAAATATTATTTAATTGTATTTTTGTATATTTAATTTGATTTAATTTATTTATTTGTTGTTATATTTTATATATTTTTATGTTTTAATATTTTATATTATCATTATGTATTAATTAATATTTAATTGATTTTAATTTAAATTATATTTTATATTACAAATTAATATAATTAAATTTAGTTAAGATTAAGTAATTATATAAAATATCTTTGATTAATTTTTCATTTTATAAACATGTTAAATTTTATTATGAATTTAATTATTTAAAATTTTAAAATTAATTATTTTTTTAAAATAAAAAAAAAAAAAAAAAAAATTTATTTTTTGAATTTGATATTTACTTTTATATTTATTTTTATTAATTGTTATAATTTTAATTATTTTGACTTTTTTTTTTATTAGTGAATTATTTATTTAATTTTTTTTAAATTATATATTAATTAAATGTAAAGTAATTATATTATATTATTATTTAATATTTTAATTAAAATTTTAAATTATTGATTTATGCCATTATTAGATTTAATTTTAATTATTTATTTAATTTTACATTTTAAATATTATATAAGTATTTGTATGATTTATATTTTTATTTGATAAAATTTATTATAATATGATTTGTAATTAAAGTATTTTAAATTTCAAAAAATTTAAAATTTTATAAAATTAATTTAATTAATATTCTTTAATCTTGATTGATTATTTTATATTAATATCATTACAGTTTGTTTTATAATTGCATTGTTATTTTTTATTTAAATTATGATTTAAATATTATATTAAAACTTAAATTTATAATATGTTTGAATTTTTATTTTTGATATTATTTTTTTATTAATTTATATGTGAATTTTAATTTCATTTTTGTTTTATATATTAAAGATTATTTTATTGAGTTTATTTAATAGCTATTATAAAATTCTTAATAGAAATGATTATAAGTAGTAATTAATTATTTTATTATTTATTTTTTATTTATATTTATGATTTATTTTTTGGTTAATTTATTTGATTAAATATTTATATATAATATTTTAGTTATTAACAATAGATTTTTAAATAATTATTTTTATGATTTAAATTAAATATTATTTTTAATTTTTTTATTAATTAAAAAGTTAAATTTATTTTATTTGTGATTATTACAAAATTTATAATTATATTATTGGTTATTAATTGCCATTTTGTTAATTTATAATATTATTAAAATGTTTGATATTTTTGATTAATGAATTTTTTTTTATTTGAAGTTATTTTAATTCTTTAGATTTTATCTATTTATATAATTTTTATATTCATTGTTTTATATTAATATTTTAATATATATGAGATTTTTCTTATTATTAAATTTAATTTTTTTTTTATTATTTGATGTTTTTTTATATCATTATAATGTACCGCATTGTTTTATTATTACGTGTAGATTATATGGTTTGATTTAATATATTTTAATGATATTGAATTTCAATCATATTGCTTATTTTATCATTTTTTTAATATGATTTTATTAGTATTATAATTAGATTTTATTAATTAAATTTATTTTAGATTATTATGATTTTATTTTATTATTTAATTACAATTTATTTATAAATTATTTTAATGTATTTAATTTATATACCATTTTATTTTATATTTTAAATTTGAATTTTTTTATCTAGATTAAATTTTAATGATATTCGTATTAATGGAATTGTATCATCAATGTATAATTTTAATTTTTATTATTGACATTATTAATTATAGATAGATTAATTATAATTTATTTATTTTTTTTATTTGATATTTTTTTGATTAGAATTTTTTATTATTATTTTAATATGATTTTATAATTAAGAAATTTTTTTTGAATTAATAAAATTATTATTAAATAATTTTTTTTATATTTATGTATTTATTTTCACTTTAATTTTCTTTTATTTTAATTTTTATTAATATTATATTATATACTTTTTTTTTTAACAATTAAAAGG
>NW_020872460.1:208445-215945 GCF_003789085.1 Penaeus vannamei
TATCTTTTCTGTTTAACACGCATTCTTTTATAGACTGTGAGTACATCTGTTATTAAGGAGATGAAGAGGAGTGTCATGGTATAATTAAAGAAAGAACCTTAGAGGCAGTCAGCTCTTCGAGTCTAGATGTGTCGAGTAGACCAACCCGCTCTTACTTTTGTGCGCATCAGCACGAAGCTGAGGAATCAAATGTGTTGCTATGTGAGCAGTTTATTAAGAGCTTTTACATGGTTCCTCGTGTAGCTGGCTCCTGGGTGCAAGAAGCGCCTAGCTGATCTCTCTGCCCTTTAGCCTGAATCAGAAGACTACAGGAAACACGGAGGTAAGTAGGAGCTCCGTCTCGAGGCGAGTGAGATTCCGAGCAGCGATACTGTGATCGAGATTCTTCGAAGACTGAAGGCTGCGTTGGAGTGAACTTGCTGTAAAGGCGATGCTCATCTACCGGTTCCTTTTCTGTATTTTCTCTCTCGTCTGCTTCGTCCTGTAATGGGGTCTGTATACCTATCGTTTCTTTCTTACTATCTTATCTTAGTTCTATATCTTGTTACTCGTGTATCTGCTTCTTTTATTCTCTATCATGTACTTAAGCATACTTATACTCTAATTATTTATTAATTACTATCTATACTATTATATATCTATCTACATATAACTACATATATATATACCATACTAATCATACACTATATATAATACGATTCAAATATCAAATCACACTCCTCTATATTATATCTATCACCATATATAAATACTGTAAACACACATCATAAACTTATCATATATTACTGGTATTTTTATATCATCATACATATATATATAACTAATATATATAATATATATATCCTAATATTTAATAATATATATAAATATATAGTATAACACCCTATATATATATATATATATATATACATACTAGGACCTCCCATATATTGCCACTACGGCCACACACACCACACCACACACCCTCCCTCCGTCTCTCTCTACACCTCCCTCTCTCTGCTCATTTCCCTCATCTCCCCCCTCTCGTCTCTCTCGTCTCTCCTCTCTCTCTCTCTCTCTCTCTCTATCTCTCTCTTTCTTTCTCCATCATCCTCTACTCTACTCACCTACACAACTACTACACACCCACACCAACAGCGCACTCTGCACTCTCGTCACCGCACTTCTCGCTACTGTCACGCTCACTAACGTCATCTCACCTCTCCCTCGCCTCCTTCCTCCCTCCCCTCCCTCTCCGTTCTCTCCCTCATCCCCTCGCACAGTCCCTCATCCCTCGCCCTACACACTCCACATCTCTCCCTTACCCTCCCTCACTCCCTCCTTCCCATCTCCTCCTCCCCTCCCTCCCTCCCTCTCTCCCTCCCCCTACCCACTCCCTCCCCTCCCTCCACCTCACCTATCCTTACACTACCCACACTATCCTACTCACGAGCGACATGCACACTACACAACACTCTCTTCTCGTCCCTTATCCTATTCCTTCTCTTTACACTATATGACCTCATGCTTTATTATGAGAATAAGTTTCCTAAGTATAGTATATAGGCGCTTAGTTTGATACTACTTAATGAACTGTGTGATTATGGTCATGTCAGAATATATTAGATAGTATAGCATAACAGGGAGATGGTAAGGGGGGTACGAGATATGGATTAGCTAAATAATGTATAGGAAAATCACGGATGACTTTTATAAATTGAGTCAGCTGATATAGAGTGTGTAATGTGGTGTCGAGGTGTGTTGTGCAGGTATAGCTGTGTGTGTGTGTGATGTTTGTGTGTGTAGGTGGTGTCGTGGAGTAGATGATCGGTTAGTTTTTGAGTACAAGTATTTCCTCAGAATTAGTAGAATAATAGAGCGGAGAGGGTAGATAACTGCCGTCATTAATCATAACTGGTAGGACTAAGGGTGTCAATACAAGGTGACTAGAGAATAGGAACATAGGTGTATTGTTTGTATTCTGAAAGGCAATTAAGGAAACATAATGATTGTTTTGGTTGTAAAAGTAAATTGAATCATGATGTATTAGTTGTGGGAGAGAGAAGCTAAGATAAAGGCAAATCCATTTTTGAATGGCTATAATATTAGCTTGGCATTAGGCGATGAGTATGAATTAAACAACGATACAGATAGTGTGGTAATTGAGAGTTAAAAACAAAGTTAACTTGTATGGTGTATAATGATAAGCCTGAGCTTATTATTATTGCTGAGATAATGTTTATACTTAAAAAGAATATATATGGCACAATGTACATAGAGGGTGATAGTAAAAAATAGGTTAATGAGATTGAGAAAATTGACATTAGATTATTGTACAGGGAAAATTCCTGTTGGAATTAATCACATTAATTAAGAGTAATCCGTGTTTTAATTGAGGAGTAACAATAATAATTACTATCAAAGTAAATACCGTAACAATATCCAACCAACTCACTGATCAAAATACACATATAAAGTACAATCAATACTAACACACACTATATACAACACACACAATCAATCACCTACACTAACACATACAAACACATAATCACTACACACCACCGATCAAAAGCTATACTTAACAACACACACAATATACTACTAACACTAATATACAAATACTACCACACACACCTACTCCACAATACACATATATGTGTGTCGTGTGTGTGGTGTGTGTGTGGTGTGTGTGTGTGTGTGTGTGTGTGTGTGTGTGTGTGTGCATGGTGCTGTGTGTCGTGTCGTCTACTAGTACAACACATCACTAACTAACAACTACACATAACGTATATAATATATATCACATAACAACCTCAAACACACATCAACACAACAACACCTACACACACATACACATAAAACAGATAACAAGTACACTCACCAAACGTGATACCAAGAACCTAAGAAATTACCTGAGAAAGTGGCTCGCCAGTCATGCTCTCATTATCGAGGAAGACCGAGATTAAATAAGTAATGATAGCCCAGATGCGGAACTGTCATTTCCTTATTGGACAGTATGCTGATGTAGTAAGGTATATATATCAAATCAATCGAAAGTAGGTATTATATAAAAGTTCAACTATAGAGAGTAATCACGTGACATATAAATTATGAAGCAGGATAATACGACCGTACTATATACTAAGTGAGGCTATACATATAAATCAGAAAAGTTTTAGAAACGAGAAGGTCACTCAGTACATTATATGTAAAGTTCTTTAGAGAATATGCTGATACTCAGTATACTAAATACTGTTGTATAATATATATATATATTAACATATGAATAACAACTAATAACTATAATATAATATATTATATATATTAATACATATATTATATCAACTAAGTGTGTGTTGATGTGTGTACGTGTGTGTGGTGTGTGTGTGTGTGTGTGTGTTGTGTGTGGTGTGTGTGCATGCGATGTGTGCTGGTAGATGTGCGTGTGTGTATGTCGCTAGTGCTAGCGATCGTGACACTGTGTAGTGTGGTCAGACTATCGTGGTAGCACACATGCACACTAGAGGCTGATGCGTGTGTGTGTGTATGTGATAGTGTGTGTGTGTTGATGTTGTAGTGTGTGTTGAATATGTGTTGTGATTGGTATATAATATATATATTATAAATTATATTAATATTAATTATTATAATATATATATTATAATATATAAATGTTAATATTAATTCATTATACATTTTATTTCAATATACTACATCACAACACGCGACATATCACCACGCAACATCACACAGCACATGTGTATTACATAAAATATGCGGTAAGATTATTATTTTTATTAGTTCATACATTACGACCCGAAGATCTAATTCTCGACAAAAGGCGTCTTCTCAGCCTTATAGAAGACATCAAACTATTTTGACAGAACATGGCTCTAATTTAATTGTTATTATTTTTCTACATATATCCTCTCCTACATTCTTAACTAGTCACGCAGGAGGTCGAGCTCTAGAATCCTATATATATATATATAATATATAGCCGTCTGAGTTGATTTAGAGAAGTCGTATGCATTGTTTTATATCATCTTGATTGGTGGCTGATTGTGTTCACATATTAATACTTTGAAGATACAAATATATTATATGTATCCACAACCGCACACCACTAATATATGTATAGTGTGTGTGTGTGGATGTGTGTGTTGCTGTGTGTGATCTGACATATATAATGAATAAAGATACAAACATATCACTATATATTATCTCTTGAGTTTGGTCATAAAACTTGGCAATGTCTATATTCTGCTATCAGTTATTGTTAGCGTACTTAAGAATTAGTATTTATATAACTGAATAATAAGTTATGAGAGTTAGCTGAATGGAGACATTATCAGCGCTAATATACCAAGTTATCGAGATTAAAACAGCCTTTATCATTGATAAATTAATCATACTACCTTTCCCTTACTTCCACTTATCATTAACTGACTATTATTTAACTATACTTTATAAGCTATTTTTCTTATCATACTCCTTCTTTCTGTTAGCCTTACTCATCCAGTACATTTACCTACATATTAACTACTTCCCTAATGATAAAGCTAATCAACAAACTATTTCTCTTGCAGCATTGTCTTTCTTTCTTCATAATTCTTCTTTGTCTTTCAATAAAAAAAAAACTTTCAATAGACAAAGATTCTACAATGCGTAGAACGGAAAATCTTTAAAATATCGAAGTCTATCCCCCAAAATACACGGTTTTCTCTTTCTCGCTCTTCTTCCCCGCTCACTCTCTTTAGGTAGATTATCGCATAAGTAGTAGAAGTAACAATAGTAGAACTGTAGTAGAATTGTAGTAGTAGTAGTAGTAGTAGTAGTAGTAGCAGTAGTAGAATTAGTAGTAGTAGTAGCATTAGTAGAACTGGTAGTAGTAGTAGTAGCAGTAGTAAAAAGTAATAGTAGTAGTAGTAGTAGTATATATATATATATATATATATATATATATATATATATATATATATATATATATATATATATATATATAGTAGAAGTAGAAGAAGTAGTAGTAGGAGTAGCAGTAATAGTAGTATTAGCAGAAGTAGTAGTACTGGTGGTGGTAGCAGTAGTAGTAGTAACAGTTGAAGTAGTAGTAGTACTAGTGGTGATGGTAGTAGTAGTGAATTAGTAGTAGTAGTAGAAAAAGAATTAGTAGTAGTAGTAGAAGTAGAAGTAGACGTAGTAGTACTAGTAGTAGTTGGAGTAGAGTCCACCATACAGTTGCGGTAATTACATTCCCTGCCTGGTTCCTTATTTCTTTTCCAACACAAAGAGCAATATTATTCAAACATACGGTTTTACGCTTCCTTTTATTCTATTTATTCTTTTTTCTTTCTTTCTTTTGGATCAGTATAAAAATAAATAGAAAGCGATAATTTTTTCTCACTGCTTTTTCTATTCGAATTTCAATTTATTTTCTTCATGCTTTTTCTTTTCTTTATTTTTGCCAGAGTATATCAGCTCAGTTTTTTTCCCAATCTATCGCTGAAAAAAATCATTTATTTTGCATTTAGAACGGCTGCTGCATTTTACTGCTGTCTCATATTTCATTCCAAAGTTTTAGACTCGCTTGCCATTTCCATCATTATATTTCTTGACCTTTCTTTAACTTTCGTTTCCCAGAATTGCCTTCCATTTCTGTCATTATCATTTCTCGGTCTCTCATTTGGTCGTCTGTATCACAATCTTTTCTAATCATTATATTTTTTTCGATCTCTCACTTTATATATTTTTGTTTCGATCTCTCACTTCTAGATTAAGGTTCTATCACAATTCATCTATCTAGTTTCTACCACAGTCCATCTAAATCATTATATTTCTTCGATTTCTCACACTCAGTTCACATCACAACCAATTAATAAAATATTAATATTCCTCTACATCTAACTCCGTATTATCATCAATCAACATCACCCTATTTCTTCATCTCTTGCCTTACTAAAATCCAAAATTCAACGGATCCAACAAAATTCAACTAAAATAAAACGAGGCTTTTGACAACGAGCAAAGGAAGGGAAAGTTTCTATGAAGTGCCTGCTCCTTGATATATAAAAGTCATCGATTTAGTAAGGTATTGTAAAACACTTGTTAAACTTGTTGGCGTTTTGATGTGGCTCTTTTTTGTTTGTAGAAATAATTGCTTTTAGGTTATAATAGTAAATAGTATTGTTGTTGTTGTTTGTTTATTTCCATATCAGTTTAGTTTTATTTATTACCACTATCATTGTTGGTACTGTTATTATTATCGTAATTATTTACATTAATATTATTATTATCATTATTGTTACTATTATTATTATTATTATCATTGTTATATTCTTATCATCATTATTATTGTTACTACTATTATTGCTACTACGGTTACTATTACTACTATCACTACTACCATTTTTACTGCTACTATTGTTTCGACTACTATTATTATCATTTCTACTACTACTACTTTTACTGCTTCCTCTACTACTACTACTACTAATACTACTTATATCACTACTACTAATTTGACTGTTACACCACTATTACTGCTGCTGCTGATATTACTATTACTAGTACAAATTGTAGTAAAATGATTGCATGGACGACTGCAAACGAACGCATACACAACCATGTGTGTGTTTATATATATATAATATATATATATATATATATATATATATATATATATATATATATATATATATATATATATATATATATATATATATATATATATATATATTATATATATATATATATATATATATATATATACTATATAATATATATATATATATATATATATATATATATATATATATATATACATACATACATATATATATATAATATATATATATATATATATTATATATATATATATATATATATATATATATATATATATATATATATATACATATATATATATATTTATTTATTTATCTAATTACACACACACACACACACACACACACACACACACACACACACACACACACACACACATATATATATATACATACATATATATATATATATATATATATATATATATATATATATATATATATATATATATATATATATATATATATATATATGTATGTATGTATGTATGTATGTATATTGATACTGAATGCATTATGAACCTATGATTATTAAAATAATTAGAAATCATTAAAAACCATCGAAAGAATATAAATTTTACATATGAACATCCTCATGCTCTCGGTAATGTTAGTGATAAATGCAAAGAGGATCATCTTAATCAAGCCATCATCAAATATTACTAAATATCCACTCCATCGCAAATAATAATAAATGTAGATAGACAGATGGATAGATGGATAGAGAGCAAGAGAGTTAGATAAACAGATAGATTGATAGATAGACAGATACATGGATATGTAGATAGATCAACAGATAGACACATAAACAGATAAATGGATATGTAGGTAGATAAACAGACGAACCGATAAGTAAACAGATAAAATAGAACAAGAAATATATAAGTAAATCTTC